>LBNU01012265.1:68247-103809 GCA_014162995.1 Artemisia annua
ACTTTTAATATTATTATTTACTCAAAATGGCTGCAAGTTTCCAGAATTTACATTTTTAGTCCTTATATTTAATTAATTACATTTAATATCCTTTAATTATACATTTTGCACATAAAATCCAATAAATTATCAAATACACATTATTAGCCCTCCAATAACTTTAAAATACAGTAAATACCACAAAAATATCATATTTACAAAATTAGTCCCTCCATTTAACAATTAATTAAAATCGAATAATAATTAATTAATAAATACAAATTAGGTCCTTATAATTACAAAAACCACCCAGACAGCCCTTGTACTATTTTTTTCACGATTTCCCATCAGTTTATAAGTCTCCAAAAACAGCCCATAAGTTTTATAAAATTCAAATCGACCCTTAATCTTTTTAAAATCAATTCGATCCAATTTTAATTCCACAAACCCTAACCCAATTTTTCCCCAAATCATTTAGCAATTATTACCCCATCATATGACATTAATTAACCTGTAGGAACACCCAAAAATCCAAACTCTAATTCTTTATACATTTTTCTTCTTCTTTTTCATTTACCGATTTAATAAATAACAAAAATAAATTCGAAACACCACATCTAAGCTTCCAATAATTCGAATTCCATTTTTACAGTGTTATACCATTACAATGTCATGTTCTAAAAATAATTTCGTGCCTCAGAAAATTCATTTTCACCTCTTTCTCAATTAAACCCGAAATTAGGGTTTCATTCGAATAAATTCCAAACGAGCCAACAAACATGCATGATCTGATTTCTATATTATATAATAAGGTTATATAATATAAGAAGTGATAAAAAATACCCAGAACAATTGTGGATGATTGGAATGATCAGAACAAATTTTGTACCCTCGGCTGAAAATAACGACACAAAATAATTCACCACGAACCACTCGATCACTTCTGGAAAACCAAGCTATTTTTCTCACGTTCAAAAACCTTCAAGATGGCTGGGAAAAATGGTGGAAGGTGCTGGAAAAATTGTGGAGAGGCGTAATATGTTTTTGGAGCCTTTTTAGGGTTTTAATTTGGTATATTTTGGATAATCGGTATATTAGGAGAATTGGGAACTGATTTGGCCGATTCCCTAGGCCCATATTGAGGCTAAAAATCAGATTATTTGTTTCCAAATTTATTTGATAATTATCTTTAATTATTTTCCTTTTTATTTTTCATATTATGCATAAATAAATAATTATTTCGGCCCATATTAAAATCCTTAGGTGACATTTAATTTTTTTTTACATATTCTTATGATGTAAAAATGTTAACAAAATTTTTTTATGGTCATAGGATACTTTATCTTATTTAATTAGGTTTTATTTGTTATTTTAAATTATAGTTTTATAAATTTTAAACTTGTAGGGGCAATTTGGTAATTTTATAGAGTTTATGAATTTTAGGTATTACATAGATAAGTAGTTTATATAGTGGGTTTGTTTAGGCAACAAGTGTCCTTGTTTCACTTTAGTGACCGGCCAAGGGAGGGGCTGGGGTTAGTGGAAAATTTTTATGTATTAACTTATTTACGGGGTACCGTTTAGTGTATAGTTTTGTAGTTTTAGCGTTATCGTGTAACAGTACTATTCAGCCCCTCAGATTTCAGAATTTACAAAATTAGTCCCTTAAGTTAACAAAACTTATTAATTAAATCATAATTCCATAATAATTACACATTAGGCCCATAAATACTCAAAATTACACAAAACACTTTTAATATTATTATTTACTCAAAATGGCTGCAAGTTTCCAGAATTTACATTTTTAGTCCTTATATTTAATTAATTACATTTAATATCCTTTAATTATACATTTTGCACATAAAATCCAATAAATTATCAAATACACATTATTAGCCCACCAATAACTTTAAAATACAGTAAATACCACAAAAATATCATATTTACAAAATTAGTCCCTCCATTTAACAATTAATTAAAATCGAATAATAATTAATTAATAAATACAAATTAGGTCCTTATAATTACAAAAACTACCCAGACAGCCCTTGTACTATTTTTTTCACGATTTCCCATCAGTTTATAAGTCTCCAAAAACAGCCCATAAGTTTTATAAAATTCAAATCGACCCTTAATCTTTTTAAAATCAATTCGATCCAATTTTAATTCCACAAACCCTAACCCAATTTTTCCCCAAATCATTTAGCAATTATTACCCCATCATATGACATTAATTAACCTGTAGGAACACCCAAAAATCCAAACTCTAATTCTTTATACATTTTTCTTCTTCTTTTTCATTTACCGATTTAATAAATAACAAAAATAAATTCGAAACACCACATCTAAGCTTCCAATAATTCGAATTCCATTTTTACAGTGTTATACCATTACAATGTCATGTTCTAAAAATAATTTCGTGCCTCAGAAAATTCATTTTCACCTCTTTCTCAATTAAACCCGAAATTAGGGTTTCATTCGAATAAATTCCAAACGAGCCAACAAACATGCATGATCTGATTTCAATATTATATAATAAGGTTATATAATATAAGAAGTGATAAAAAATACCCAGAACAATTGTGGATGATTGGAATGATCAGAACGAATTTTGTACCCTCGGCTAAAAATAACGACACAAAATAATTCACCACGAACCACTCGATCACTTCTGGAACACCAAGCTATTTTTCTCACGTTCAAAAACCTTCAANCGGGTTAATTAAAAATAATTTTTAGTGTAACCATTGTATCGAGATGAACTTGTAAAAATTATAAAAATATAATTTTGTAAATATTGGGTGTTTTGATAGATGTTGCTTGGTTGGTACAAATATTGTTATAAGTTAATATAAATGAAGGTTTAAAAAATATAAAACCTTAAAATATAAAATAATTAACTTTTACAACTTTAGTGGGAATATTTATATAATATAAAATATTGGTGCCATAGTGGGAATTGTTTGGTGTATTGATTAAAAAAACTATAATCATATGTTAATATTTATTTAGAAATAAATAAATAAATGTGACTTGAAATTATATATTCTACGAGTGGGATAGAATGCAAATGATGTCGTGATGAAATGTAGACTAACCCTAGTCTATGAAATGTATGATGAATGATGATGTGACTTAACCTGCCCGGTTTCGTCAAATGAATATCTGTAAACCTAGTTTACGTGAAATGATGAACTGAAATCTGTGAATAGGAAAATGTCAAGACTTGGTAAAGTGACCTGAAATTGAGAATTGTGACATTCTTCCCTCCTAACAGGAATTCAGTCCCTGAATTCAGTTCATGTTGGTCTCTGGAGTGGTATTGGTGAAATGATGTGGATAATTGAGTCGCTTTTGGTCTTCCCGTACCCAAGTATACTCGGGAATTCTTCGGGAATTCCCGCGAATTTTCATGATAGAATTTGACTCTGTTTCATTGTATGACCTTACAGTCCATGATTTCTACTGGTTCTTCCACAAGGTTCAAGTTTGTCATTGAGTTGGATTTCTTCTATTGAAAGATGAGTAATTCATCGAATAATCACTTCTTGCTTGTTTCATGAATATGTGTTGGACTAGTGAATTAGGCTTTTTCCGATTTCGGTCCGTCAATAAGTGATTAGCACTTCGACCATAAATTGCTCTCAAATGGTGTGATCTTTATGTTCATGTGATAACTATTGTTGTAAATGAATTCGGTTTATGGTAAATGGTTAGTCCAACAATTTCTAAAGTCAATCATACCTGATCTAAGCATATCTCCCTATGTTGGAATCGTTCTCTCGTTCTGACCATTGGTCTGAAGGTGATAGGTGATGCATATACCTAGTTGGGATTCCAAAGAAAACCTTAAAATGATTGCCGAATAGTTATCGTGAATGTTATGAATTAAGTGTTCCTCCACCTAAGGTGCTTAGTCTCCATTACTAAGATATTTCCATGTTCTATGTCATCAATTACAAAACCCTTATATGTATAAGTGATGTAGCATAGTGATTGATTTTCAAAGTTTGTTTCGAGATTGAGTGTTTTGTTCATAATCTGTATCCGAATAAATGAATTTAAAACTTTAAGCAGACGAATTTCTAAGAAATAATTTCTTACGAGATGTATTATTTGCATAATTGTAGTTTGGAGGGAATTCATTGAAAAATGTAGGCATTAAAAATGATGAAATAGTCGGGTGGGTATGTCTACATGTATGCGTTGATGTCTAACATCCAATTTGGTTAATGCCTATTGGTGAGATCATGTTCACTTGAAGGTTCTATAGTCCGGTTTAGAAAGCTGGATTCATCTTTATAGTGTTGCTTAGTGAGCATTCGTATCGAAACGAATCTTGTAATTCGGGTAGGCTAGTACTTTCGAGATGATAGAATCTTGACAACTAGGTCAGTGATAATTATGATATCTCATGATTCCTGTTGAGTTTCGAATGATCTTAATGTATCAAGGAATTCTTCTCAAAGATGGCATGTAAAGTCTTTCTAGGAAAGTCATTGGTAATATCCACTTATGAATTTAGTGAGTAGTAAGACTAGAGAATGGTAAATGATGGTGATAGTGAGAATGTAAGGTAGCCTACTGAGACTCGAATGTCTCAGTATCATAACTGATTGTCTCCTCTGAATTGGTCTCATGTGAAGTTACAGTGGAAGTCATCGCCCGATGACGGTGAATACTCCAATAATATCGAAGTATAGTTGGCATAGGTTCATTGGTAGATGGAAAAACATCCTACGTGTCTAAGTCTAAAGAAGTATTGATAAGGTAGGTGAATGAGAACACGGCTCAATAGTAATTGTGACTTAGTGAGACTGTGATGAATGAGGGTACCATGATGTAAGTGTATTGTGTATATATGTGTATGTTCATGAGATGTTGTGCTTATGCATTCATATGAATTTTGGCGTTTCAGAAATTTTGTAACACTCGACCCAAACATAATCCTAACATAACTGCTCTCAGTATTCCAAAATTCACCTTTGAGTCAGACATAGGTGATCAGTCCATGTCCCACTGTCCCTGGTCGAATATAGGTGATCAGTCTATATCCTACCGAGGTTTAATGAATTTTGCAATACTTAGCTCAGTAATACTCGTAATATGTCCAAGACTCCTTGAGAAAATGTTTAGACAGCAAAGGCGATGTCAAACCACTCAGTTGCAAGTCCCGCCCATACAAGACTTGTAACCTATGTTTTCACACCCCATTGCACAACACATGCAAAATGAATGAAAGTGACCCGTGTAATGTAGTGTATCTCTATACCCATGAAATGTAGGTGGTTACGCACCCATGCTATGAACTGTATTGTGGTATAAAACCATGTAAAGTGAATATTCACTCATGATGAAATGATGAGATGCTATGATGATGTGGTTATAGTCTAGGGTCCAAGATACAACCTAGTTCGCTATAACCTTAGCTCTGATGCCAATCTGTCACACCCTGAAAATACCTGTTATATGGCAGCGGAATGGAATACCTGGGTGTAACGAACATGGCGTCTCATACAAGGTTATATTGAACGACCTAAAGTGTCGTTTTGAATATACATCGTTTGATCATTAAAACATTCAGAGTTTACAAAATAGGTCCCAAAATGGTGTTACAAATTCATGAAAACAAGTTCAACATGATCAAACGTTACATAAGTGCATGAAATGAAAGGTGAGACGCGTCGACTCCTCGACTCCATGATGGTCCATATGCAAGTCACATGTTGTTATCTTAGTTACCTGAAAATACATTGCTAAAACGGTCAACAATAATGTTGGTGAGAAATCATAGGTTTATGAAAATGAATGTTGTATGATAACCATAAGTATAAGTGAATGACGAACTGTCACATAATTAATAAAAGTGTACATTATGTCTTAAGCTCATGACCTCGAAGCTAGACTGTATGTAATGCCCCTCCAGAGTGTTTTGCCAGACACTCTAACAATGATCAAATGAAATGCATCCGTTTGACTGTTGGTAACCCCAACACGGATGGAGGCGTCACCCTTAATAGATCTATCCACTCACTCTCGCTTAAATACAATTAACGGTTCATGATAATAGGGGACTTAAAACATGGCAATGTGGTAACTTAAGTAATGTATGGATTTGATACTTAGGCTCATATGAAAAATGGTGCAATGTATTCTCCCCCGTGGGATTTGAAAACAATAATAAAATGTAAACGGGGCTATGAAAACTCACCTGTAGTGATGGAACAAAATGTAGTGAATGAGCTGAAATGATGAGGTGCAACTCCTATCCGCAACCTAATATGAATGTATGTAATCTAATTTAGATTATGAAATGAATTCATGTATGCACTTGCACTTATAATCTATACCACTCGTATTAATTCAAAACATGTATAATTGTCGAAAATATAATTTATATTATCGTATTAAGTCATAATGAATATTACATGTTCATATGGTGTAACGATGTTTTATGATAGCCGTTTGGCGATAAAATGTGAAAATACAAGTTTTCGTCGTAAAATATTATACTTAGTAATTTCTGAAATACGGCTAAAAATGGCCTCGGAAAACTAGCTGTAAAACAGTGAATATTGAGAGTTAGGAAACAAAATTGGTATTTCTGGAAAGCTTAGCGCCAAGCCTAAATATGTTCAGGAGTGAAGTTTTGCTCAATGTGCCCAGATTTAAGATAAATGGTCGAAAAGTATGGTGTTTAGGCCAAAGCTGCCATTTCTGGGCAGTTTTTGTTAATGTTTGGATAACTGTAGATTACTCATTTTAAATCCAAATGACAAACGGCTTTTTGATTTGAAAACTAGGCCAGGTGCTCTAACTTTTGTTCCTTGGAGTCCCAACTCCAGAACTGAGTCATTTGACGAGAAAATGGCTCCCAACATGGGTGTTTGTAGATTTTCTGGTTTGTCTGAAAAATATACTAAGTGTTAGTGCTGATGGAAATTTTTAGTGAACATTTATCTTTGAAAATTCATAACTAATTCGTTATAAGTCCGTTTCTCGAGTTCTTTATATCCCCGAAAAGGTAAAAAGGTGTACTAACATATTTTCAACAGTTTGGTATGTTTTGACAAGGTCTAAGGCTCGTTTTTGGTCAATGAAATTCGTACATCAGCAACATATTTTTCAGAAAAGTATATATATTTAGTGTAACTTGTTTTTGGCATAACTTTTTCATCGTAAGTCCGTTTTTATCCGTTCTTTCGACCATGAATTCATCTAAAAGTGTATTTTCTAGTTCTTGGGTCAAAAAGGGATCCAAACCTACTGAGTTTACCCAATTTTGAAAATAGGGACAGTAACAAAATATATTGTCTTAAAAATGGTTTTTCCTAGTTTATTCTTGTCCAAATCCATCACCAACAACAACAAAACATCCCTTAATCTACCATACACCTTCTTAGGGTGTCATGGGTTCCCTAACATTGTTTTTCAATCATTTCTCCATAGGTTCTCTAGTAATTCATTTTAATGATAAAAATGATATAAAATATAAATATAGTGGTATAGATTTATACATGCGTGTACATATCTTAAGGAAATAACATGAACCTTGATAAAATTTATGAAAAGAAGTTGATAAACTTACTTGAATGATTAGGAAATTTTTAAGGATAAAACCCTACTAATCTATAGGTTTATATTTCAAAACCTTGTAATAGATTATTACTAGTACTTGAAATAACACTTGGTCTTGAAAAATTCGGTGGTTCTTCTTGTTGTTTTTGTTCTTGCCGTGAGCTAGAGAGAGAGACAAAGAGAATGAAACTTTTTAATCTAAGTAAATAAACTTGCATGTATGTTTATTAGTTAGATAAGTAGTTTATATAGTGGGTTTGTTTAGGCAACAAGAGTCCTTGTGACACTTTAGTGACCGGCCAAGGGAGGGGGTGGGGTTTAGTGGAAAATTTTTATGTATTAACTTGTTTACGGGGTACCGTTTAGTGTATAGTTTTATAGTTTTAGCGTTATCGTGTATCGGGTTAATTAAAAATAATTTTTAGTGTAACCATTGTATCGAGATGAACTTGTAAAAATTATAAAAATATAATTTTGTAAATATTGGGTGTTTTGATAGATGTTGCTTGGTTGGTACAAATATTGTTATAAGTTAATATAAATGAAGGTTTAAAAAATATAAAACCTTAAAATATAAAATAATTAACTTTTACAATTTTAGTGGGAATATTTATAATATATAAAATATTGGTGTCATAGTGGGAATTGTTTGGTGTATTGATTAAAAAAACTATAATCATATGTTAATATTTATTTAGAAATAAATAAATAAATGTGACTTGAAATTATATATTCTACGAGTGGGATAGAATGCAAATCATGTCGTGATGAAATGTAGACTAACCCTAGTCTATGAAATGTATGATGAATGATGATGTGACTTAACCTGCCCGGTTTCGTCAAATGAATATCTGTAAACCTAGTTTACGTGAAATGATGAATTGAAATCTGTGAATAAGAAAAATGTCAAGACTTGGGAAAGTGACCTGAAATTGAGAATTGTGACACCTTTGTAACCAACGTTGCCAATACCAACTAGATCGTGCTTTCTTCTTAGTGAAATGACCGAGACTTGAGAGATGACGTGAAACGTGATCCTAACAAACAGGTAGGTTAGGTGTACTTCATCATTCCGTCTTTGGAAGTTACCCTGCTTCCTCTTCGCTTTCCACTTATTTACCCTTCACCTCTTTTTAGGTCTAATTTACTAGGGTTTTGCTATCTCCGACTATCTTCGTTAGCTTTCTGAAAATCTTCCAGCAATTCCTAATTATCGATGTCTCTCACTTATACGGGCGGAGGTAACCTCCATCCTTGATCGACTAGATCCAGATGAGGTTCATGTGAATACAATTCACACAATTGAAAGATCTCCCGGTCGCCATCGAATTAATACTCAGGGAATTCCGCTTACAGTTCTCTCCTTCTCAAGTTGTATGGTGTCACGCTCTGGTGTTCTCCGTGTTCCTCTATACACTTCTTCATGGTTTAGGATACCTAGGATATGATACTATCGCAACCAATCTAATTGGGATTCACATCTGCGGTTCCTGAAGGCGGCTGGGGCGATGGCTGACCAACCAGCATTCTCTTCCCGAACCATCAATGCTGGTGGTATTCAGGACGCGGGTTAATCCTCTGCCAGTTTGCTTGAACCTTGGAGCTGGTGTGAACGTACTTTACTCAAACGGTTTGAGTGGTCTAAGGGTAGTTGGTGTGAAATTTTTGTCGGCTCCTTCCTCAACTAAAAGGCGTACCTTCGCTCCTTCTATCAGTCAGCTATATCCCATGGTAACTCTGCTCGCTCTGTGTGAGATGGTATTGATTGAGTGAAGCATATGACATGAATCATGGACCTGATTACAACTGTCGTAGTGTATGACATGATTGCTACAAGCAAGCATGTAATCTCTACCACTTACGAGATTATGAGTCCTCAGGAACGTGTCCAACTCAAAATCTTCACCTTTTCATTGCCGAGGGTTCTGTAATTATTGGAAAAGGTAGAGTTGTACGAAACGCTGTGTGGAGGAGTCTCTTCATGACGGTGATTGGTGCAGTGAAATCTTCTGTATCAGAATGCAACGCTTGATAGGGATAAATTTCATAGAACGGTAGAGGAATGGAATTGATCCTAAATGCAAGCTTACGGACATGGAATGAGAAACTTAATTCTCGACGGAGGGTTTGAGCAACCGTTCCTTAATAAGACATGATTCCAACCAGAATTATACACAGGTGGCCAGTCTCTGTATAATTTAGGTCGAATGATGTCATGTCAAGTTTAGTCACAAGAGTAGATGATAACTCTTTCTGGTTTGTGAACCGTATTCGAGTTAGAAATGGTAACCGGTAGAAGAATGATGTAACTAGTCGTAGATTAATGAAATAAAGTGATGCGGTCGCGATGTGTCATTGCGGTCTAGTAGTATTTATGCTACTTCAAGTTTTAAATTTATAATTAGCCGACTTATCAATAACACACACACCTAACGAGCAGTGTACCCGGTCAGTATGAATATAATGGTAAGTAGAGTGTCGATCACTAAGAGTGGTACGTATTATCTAGTTAACCTAATCAGTATTTTAATATCCCAAGTTATTTTTACAGCCTAATCTAACGAAAGAGGGTTCAGCCTGAGAGACTGGCACATATTGGTTATATTAAACAGTAAACTAAACTAATGAGCACGAATCAGCGAATAGCAAACATGTACACAGATAGATAATTAGAAGCAGAAGAAGGCATGTCCTGATAGTTAAGTAGCTTGTCACTTGTTTTATTGCTAGTTCTATATGAAGTGTTTTGCAGTTATTCCTTTCTTGTTGGTTCCTTACATCAGCAAGTAAACCCTTAATGATTACTTATGATTATCCTATTTATCTAAAGACATCAGTTAAATAGGCGAGGAACAGGTATGGTAGCCCAGAAGACTCAGCTAAACACAGAGGTAATCAAAGCACAAAATATAATTCACCAAAGACATTATCATATAGACTTTAATTGATGGGAAAGCAATATTAAGGGGTCCAGTCTGGTGGCCGATTTGAGCCCATCTATCCTGATGAATTAAAGTGTAATATTACAATAAAACAAAACTACTTAATGAATTAAATACATGCAGGACCTTCTTACAGCTCTAATATCTTCAATTTGGGTGTAGCTTGTGATGCTTCTTCGACTGAGTTCGTCTCCTTAGGGTTATGGTGCAAACAAAATTCGTCTAGGTCTTGGGGTATTTATAGTTTCTGTTTGAGGGTTCGATGCGGCGCATCGAGTAAGTAGATGTGGCGCATTGACTTAACTTCGCGTGGGGTCCAAGATTAATTTATTCTAGAATATTTATACACCGTCTTCAGATGCGGCGTAACTTTAATCTTTATGCGGCACATGTCCTTCAGTGTCTTGGATTGTTTCTGGTGAAGTCTTGATAGTGATACGCCGTATGTCAGAAGTGTAATGCGGCGTATCTGGAGTAGAACGAGCTTGATCTTCTTCGTTGACCAAAGTTTCATAAGCGGCACATGATAGAATTCCATGCGGCGCATTCTTCAAAGTCAGGCAATGGTCTTCGAATTCATCTAAGTATGATATTGCGGCGTATCTGTTGATAGAAATACGGCGCATCTTCTGGATTTCAGTAGACTTTTGACATCTTGCTTGTTTTGCTCCATAATTCGTCCAAAATCGCCAAGTTTCACCAATTGCTTGTTTTTACCTGAGAATTACTAAAGTAAACAATTAAGTATCAATTCTCATAGATAATGTAATAAAACAAGTCAAATAAATAGGATAAATGATGACATTAATATGTACTTATTTGATGTCATCCAATATGCCCTCACTTGAACTTTACTTGTCCCCAAGTAAACCTTAGATTAAAATTATGAAAATGTATCCTAAAGGTATTAGGATTTATTTGTATCAATAAGCATGTATTCGTTTTATCACACACAACCAAACACTTAATGAAGTAGAAACAAAATAAATTTTCAATATCAAAACAATTCTAAATCGTTTAGTTGCTTAGTTGTGACGAATATTCTATCATAGGCTTGACAAGTATACGCATCTCCCCCACTAAAGCCAAGGAGTAACAAGTCTAAAGCGGTAAATTGGGTTTAGAGGCTTAAGGATTGAACCTAGCTTCATTCAAACATTTCCTACATAAACTTAGTAGATCGCTGGCGCGAGTCTTCGATGCTTCAACTAACGGATGGTCACTAGTGCACTTCTTCGATCGCTGGCGCGTTATTTGCATAACGGATGGTCACCAAGTCATACACTAGATCGCTAGCGCGTTAGTCAATTAATCTAATACTTGGATGGTCACTACCTTATTCATACATTTAATATTTTCACTAAGCCATCATCATATCCGGATGCTCGAAAGCTAACAACGAATATAACAATACGGTTGGGTAAGGATAACATTTAGGATATAAATTGGTGTAAAATAAAAAGAAACAAACAAATAGATTAAAATCCTAAGGGTGGTTAATTACTTTCCCAACCATCCCATGAATAAGAATCATATGATTGAATAACTCACACTTTTGACTCATGTAACTCACGCTTTAGTTAGGCATGAATTATACTCAATAAAATCTTAAACAAAGAATAAACCTTAGTTGGCGTTCCCATAACGGCCAACTCCCACTTACTCCACAAATATAGTACAACAACAAATAGTGGAGATATCTTCCACTTAATACAAAACTTTACATAAGTTGGTTAAAACAAACTTCCAACTTCTTCCCTTTCTTTTTCTTTTCTATTTTTTGATTTTTTTATACTAACATACACGTGTAAAATTTCACAACTTTTTCCATCACAATTTTTCCGGATAATTTTTCCATACTTTTCATCACTTTCAGAAATAACTGTAATAGTGAAAGTAGTAAACACACGAAAAATAAACTAAAAATTATACAATATGTACTTTCATTCCAATTGCATTGTGCAATTTCCCGACCTAACCAAGGATAATGAATTACGCATGCGAACACAGTTAATGTAAGGAAACACACTTTGCCTAAAGTAACTAACCACGGATTTTAATGTACAGGGTAGGCTAAGGTGTAAGGTGTAACGAAACATTATAACAAAGGTGTAATAAACGAAAGGAATGGCTCTGAGGGTTTTTCTAGGGGTATCTTACTCTAAAAGTGAGAGAAAACAAAAGGGTTTATACAGGGGTTAACTAACCAATGTAGTTAGTTAATATCACATAACATATAAAGGCTATTTGGGTGTAATCCTAGAAATTTACCAAGGTAGACAAGTCACTCCAATTATATCGATAATACTCATTATGGTGGTCTCGAATAGTATACAAGCCAAGTTCTAATGTTTACAAGTCACCGGCACACTAAAGTTTTTAATTTTTGGAAAAATAAGGTTATGTGTGCGGTTATGTAATTTAGACTTAAACAAAAACATGCTAAAATTTTTAAATTTTTATAAATTAAGCGCAGTTTAAGCATATTTTGAAAAGTTTGGGACAAGTAAGCGTTCTAATTCTCCATCCCCCTATTTAAGTTAAATGATGTCCTCGTTGTTCGTATTAAAAGTTAAAAACTGAAAATAAAAGAATTAGAACGTAGAAACTCCTCTGAGATTAGCTCGGTATGATCCTCCATTATGCGTTATCGAGCAAAATCTACTTTCTTGTGGATGAGAAACGTTTAAGCTCAATGAATGATGTTTCCACAGAAAGTACATGAGTCTATTATACCACCAAGACTTTAACACACCTGAGTTAAGAAGGTTCAAACTTGCATATTACATTAGTAGTTAGTAAAAATAAAACCTAAAAATAAAAATTGAAAATCATCAGGTCAGTCGATACGTCGCATCCTATGGAAAAAGATCCGCCGTATCGAGCCTGGAATTAATATGAATCAGAATAAAAGATGCGTCGCATCCTTAAACAGGGTTGCACCGCATTAAATAAACTGACAGAATATTTTAGAAGAAAAATAAAAGTGCAGAAAAATAAAATGGATATGACCTGTGCAGATGATACGCCGCATCCTATGGTTGAGATGCGTCGCATCTTCTGCAGGTCTGACAGACTCGACACAAACAGAAAAATAAGATAAAATTCAGGTTGTCTCCAGGTCAGCACATGTCTTTATTCCAGAGTCTTCAAGTTAGACTCACGTTCAGCTCCTATTTGATTATTTCCAGTTCAAATTCTACAACTTCGTTTTCCTCATCTTGAATTTGATTATCAAAGTACTTCTTCACTCGTTGCCCATTTACTTTGAGTATATAACCATTTTTATCACTTATCTCTAGAATTCCATATGGATATACCTTTTTAACAACAACCGGACCCGTCCACCTTGATTTTAGTTTTCCCGGATACACCTTTAATCGAGAATTGAATAGCAACACTTTCTCTCCAATGGCAAATTCTTTATCCCCACGTAGCCTTGAGTCATGCCATCTTCTAGTTCTTTCTTTGTAAATCTTTGTGTTTTCATAGGCTTCATCATGTGGATAATAGTTTACCAAATTAATGGATTTATAATAATCTTGGATCTCATCCCACTTTCTTTTTAATTCCCATTGTAATCTTCGATTAAGCCTTGTGTAATCATCAAATTCTCTATGCACCCATTCCCAAAAAGTAGTGTTCGATGCTCCCTTTAGTTCTTTCAAGTATTCAATTCGACCTTTTTCTTGTAGAGCTTTTGCCCTCGCGGGTAGTCTTCAACTTGGTCATACCAATCGTAGTCCTCAAAGTAAACATTGTTACCAACTTGTTTCATACCAATTATACTTCCTCCATTACAGGTTCCATCATTTTTCCAATCACAAGTTGGCCATTCACTACTCCCATTCTTGAAATGGAAAGGTTTGCATGTGTGATTGATATGCCCATATTGCCATGGTTTATCCCATACCCATGGTGTTTCATCATTCCATTCATAGTACTAGGTATTTTTAAATTCTTCATAGGTTTTGAATCCTGGTATGTCTCCAGTGAGAACATCAACATCAATTTGAAGAAGATAGTTGAATTCTTTGACTTGTTTGCATAAGGGTGTCTCGTAGTCAAATATGTCAGTGTCGATACTAAACAACTCCTCGAGGCCATCCATTATAGTAAAGTTATCGCATGATGACTCATTATCAGATTCTACTTCTTCATCTTCACCTCTCATCTAATAAATCCATAGTGCATCCTTAGTGGCGGTATCCATGGTTTTATGGTTATTGAATTTACTAGCTACCCATTCTGAAAAATCGACATTGTTAGGGTCGTAGTTAATTTCAAAGCTAGTATTTCTCATCGCCTTTTTCCTTATATCCATGAACTCATTGAATTGCTTTCTAAAACTCTGTGTCAACCATGAGGTAACTATGCGCTTAACATCATCCATAAGAGTAAATTCGGGATCACCATATTTGAGTTCAAGCCATTCTTCTAAAGAGATATCCATTAACTTTACTATCTTTCCATGAAATAGAATTTCCGATTCAACATACATTCTCTCATCTTCTAGGTTGCTTTTGTCTATTCCCCAGTAATGCTCGGAATAAGGCCTGTAGGAAGGTTGCGTAGTTTGGATACTTACTTTGTTATAGCTCTGATTGTTTGATTTAGTGATGGCGTGATTAGAGTTCATGTATTCGATTTGGAACTTCCCATCTTTTTCTTCAATAGTAGTCCAAACCAAACCTTTGGATTCAATGATGGGCCATAAAAGGAGCAATTCATCTTTAGCGTAGCTCATTAGTAAGTCATAAGTGAATAAATCATCCTCAATGCTACTCAAGCGTTTAAACTCCTTGAATATAGATTCAAGAGGAGTTTCCCAAGAAAATAAATTAGCATCAATGGCGAATATATTGAACTTAGCATCTTCATAAGCTTTCAATGAGCATATAGGCATGGTGGTGTGAGACTCGGATTGCAGTAAAGTATCAATCGTAGGCAAGTTACAGACAATAGCATTGAAATTTTCATAGGGATCTGAAAGTAAGAGTTCCTTTTTCCATTCTGACCTTTTTCGGCTTTTATGAGTATCACATATTGCTGGAAACTTGCTCAAACTAACTTCATAGTTATCGTATTCATCATCGTTCTCAGAACTCAACATCTTCTCAGTGCAAGATTTTTCATAATGCTTATTTTCCTTATTTTCCAAAACAAGATACTCGTTCATCGTGATGTCTTCCATAGCAATTCCTGTCATCATAGGTAAAATTGTCAGTAGGATTTGTCCGCTGGAAGAAAAGTTTGATAGGTTAGGAAACGAATATTAAAGATAAAAGTTGCTGATATCTGCAGGTGATGCGCCGTATCCTGGAAAAAGGATACGCCGTATCTTATTACGTTAAAATCATAATCAGAATTTTATTCCGAAAATCGATACGCCGCTTTTGAATTAGAATGCGCCGTATCTTATTAAATGTCAAAAATGGATTATATTTATAAAAATTAAATGCGCCGCATAAACAGGAGCTAATGCGCCGCATTTTCGTTATGCTTAAAAATACAAGATTTTTGATTCAGTAAATGCGCCGTCGATAAAAAATGATGCGTCGCTTCTGTTGAATTAATTCGAAAACTGTTTTTAATTAAATATATAATACGCCGAATCTGTGAAAACAGATGCGTCGTATGGCGTTAGGGTTTCGAAACTTTCTTTTAAAAACAGAATACGCCGTATCTAGGGGATACATGCGTCGTACTCGAATTATTAAACGCGTTGTATTAAAAAATAAAACGCAATACGCCGTATCTTAGAAAACAGATGCGCCGTATCGTTTGTATCAGCACAATACCACGACAGCAGTTAGTACAGAAAACAAAGAAAAATAAAATAAAAATAAAATTACAGAAAATAAAAACAGAAAATATGCAAATTATACAATGAATGCAATCTAACTAATATACAACAAGGTTAGTGGTTAGAATCTAAAAACCTAATAAAAAGAAAAATATAATTAAATTACTAATCAAATTGACAGATAATAACAATTCACTCCCCGACAAAGGCGCCAAAAACATGATGTGGTCGCGATGTGTCGTTGCGGTCTAGTAGTATTTATGCTACTTCAAGTTTTAAATTTATAATTAGCCGACTTGTCAATATAACACACACCTAACGAGCAGTGTACCCGGTCAGTATGAATATAATGGTAAGTAGAGTGTCGATCACTAAGAGTGGAACGTATTATCTAGTTAACCTAATCAGTATTTTAATATCCTAAGTTAGTTTTACAGCCTAATCTAACGAAAGGGGTTCAGCCTGAGAGACTGGCACAGATTGGTTATATTAAACAGTAAACTAAACTAATGAGCACGAATCAGCGAATAGCAAACACGTACAAAGATAGATAATTAGATGCAGAAGAAGGCCTGTCCTGATAGTTAAGTAGCTTGTCACTTGTTTTATTGCTAGTTATATATGAAGTATTTTGCAGTTATTCCTTTCTCGTTGGATCCTTACATCGGCAAGTAAACCCTTAATGATTACTTATGATTATCCTATTTATCTAAAGACATCAGCTAAATAGGCGAGGAACAGGTATGGTAGCCTAGAAGACTCAGCTAAACACAAAGGTAATCAAAGCACTAATATAATTGTTAGGAATTATTGAAGTTCCTGCTAAAGAATAATGCTGACAGGTTCCTGCTGAAGCTATAGTGGTTTCTACTGATAGAAGAGTTCCTGCTGATGTTGTGTTTCTACGGATATAGTTCATCCGTAGGATTAGTTTGTTAGGATATTCATAAGTTATTTTAGGACAATATATTGCATATCATTCTTAGCTTTATTTACACGTTTTCTTGTAAGAAAAGTTTAGGGTTCCTTGTAGTATAAAAGGAACATTAGGTCATGCATTATACACGATAGTACATTGTAATCTTTATTGATTAATATAGATCCATATAGGATCAAGAGTTGTTGGTTATTCGTGTTTATTACTTGTGTTTAATTCCGCTACAATACAAGTTTCATAGAGATTCTCTATATAGTGTGCTTGTGATTACATTGGCATACTATCGATCCAGTAGGCTCAAAGATCTATCAAGGTTTAGATCCAACAAGTGGTATCAGAGCCTCGGGAGAGTCTCTGCACAAAGAACAACTTTTCTTTCACACCTTTTCACACCAAAAACAATGTCTGCAGGATCATCTGATGACACAGAGGTCACTCAATAAAACAACACTGCAACTCAACCAATTCAACAACTAACTCTTACCAGCAGCAATGCTAAATTCCCTTATCTCAAGAAGGATGAATACGAGATATGGGTGATGAAGATGGAAAATTTGATCACTAATAGTGATTACAATCTCTGGAATATGATCAAGAATGGCAACAGCTTAAAAAAGACTGGAAGAGACCCTGATGGTAACATTACCATTCTTCCTCCAACCAATGTTAATGAAACTATGGCAGCTCAAAGAGAAAACAAAGCAAGAACCATCTTGCTTCAGGCTATACCAGATGATCATATGGGAGACTTTCACTATCTTGACGATGCCAAAGATATCTGGTTAGCCATCAAAGCTCGGTTTGGAGGAATTGATGAGTCCAAGAGAATGAGGAAGTCCATGCTTAAGCAGGAGTTCCATGAATTCAATATATCAGAAGGAAAAGGTATACACAAGGGGTATGACAGATTTCAGAAGATCTTGAGTCAACTGAATCAACTGAAGGCCAAGCCTGATAATGAGGATTGCAATTCCAAATTCTTAAGAGCCTTACCTCATTCTTGGTCCCAGGTCAGCATCACACTTAAAGCCAAAGGTGGCCTTGAGCCTTACAAGTCACTCCATTGACTTCCCACCTAAATGCAGTGAAGAAGATCTTTAAATATCTGAAAGGCCAACCCAAGTTAGGTCTTTGGTATCCAAGAGAGTCTCCATTTGTGTTGGAAGCCTACAGTGATAGTGATTATGCTGGTGCCAATCTTGATAGAAAGTCCACCACTGGAGGTTGCCAATTTCTTGGTAGAAGGTTAATTTCTTGGCAATGCAAGAAGCAAACCATTGTGGCTACCTCCTCTACAGAAGCAGAGTATGTTGTTGCTGCTAATTGTTGTGGACAGGTCTTTTGGATACAAAATCAGATGCTTGATTATGGGTACAACTTTATGAACACCAAAATCTTTATTGATAACCAAAGTACTATTGCCATAGTCAAAATCCAGTATTTCATCAAAGAACTAAGCACATTAAAATTAGGCACCACTTTATCAGAGATGCAAATGAGAAACACTTAATATAGGTGCTTAAAATCCATACAGATGATAATGTGGCTGATCTGTTAATAAAGGCTTTTGATGGACCTAGGTTTAATCACTTAGTTGTCCACATTGGGATGGTTAATGAGGCGAAAAGTGTTACGCTTTTAGGGGGCCATTTAATCCCTAAATTGTTATATTATGATCAAATATTGCCTTAAATCGTTCCTTTTGTCATTTTAGATACTTTCAGGAAGAATTCTCAAAAACATTGCATTTTGGACGTTTTTGGAGCATAAAAGTGAAGAAAATGACAAAGTCTCAAATCAAGCTGGAATTTCTACCTGACGGCGTCAGGCTTTGGTTGCTGACGCCATCGCCTTAAGAATAAATGTCAAACACATTACCAAGCAAGCAAATCACTCACATTTGGTACAAATGAAACAGTTTCACAAAAAGCAACCATATTTGAGTTAATTTCCTATATAACAAATGTTATGTTAATCTTTTAATAGATCACTTACGCGACTGCGATAAGCAAACTCCAATTGTTCAGCAACATCCTCCCATAGTGGAAACCAATCAAGACTCCCTTTACGAGCAAAACAGTGGCATCTTATAACACGTCAATTGTCTCCATTCCAATAAACATGAAAACTATGTCGTCTTAATAAGTCTACCTGCAACGATTACCACCACACGAATTTATAATCAAAAACATGTTTTAGGCTAGTTTTAATCCACGAAAATCAATATAAATNCATCACACTTAAAGCCAAAGGTGGCCTTGAGCCTTACAAGTCACTCCATTGACTTCCCACCTAAATGCAGTGAAGAAGATCTTTAAATATCTGAAAGGCCAACCCAAGTTAGGTCTTTGGTATCCAAGAGAGTCTCCATTTGTGTTGGAAGCCTACAGTGATAGTGATTATGCTGGTGCCAATCTTGATAGAAAGTCCACCACTGGAGGTTGCCAATTTCTTGGTAGAAGGTAAATTTCTTGGCAATGCAAGAAGCAAACCATTGTGGCTACCTCCTCTACAGAAGCAGAGTATGTTGCTGCTGCTAATTGTTGTGGACAGGTCTTTTGGATACAAAATCAGATGCTTGATTATGGGTACAACTTTATGAACACCAAAATCTTTATTGATAACCAAAGTACTATTGCCATAGTCAAAATCCAGTATTTCATCAAAGAACTAAGCACATTGAAATTAGGCACCACTTTATCAGAGATGCAAATGAGAAACACTTAATACAGGTGCTTAAAATCCATACAGATGATAATGTGGCTGATCTGTTAATAAAGGCTTTTGATGGACCTAGGTTTAATCACTTAGTTGTCCACATTGGGATGGTTAATGAGGCGAAAAGTGTTACGCTTTTAGGGGGCCATTTAATCCCTAAATTGTTATATTATGATCAAATATTGCCTTAAATCATTCCTTTTGTCATTTTAGGTACTTTCAGGAAGAATTCTCAAAAACATTGCATTTTGGACGTTTTTGGAGCATAAAAGTGAAGAAAATGACAAAGTCTCAAATCAAGCTGGAATTTCTACCTGACGGCGTCAGGCTTTGGTTGCTGACGCCATCACCTTAAGAATAAATGTCAAACACATTACCAAGCAAGCAAATCACTCACATTTGGTACAAATGAAACAGTTTCACAAAAAGCAACCATATTTGAGTTAATTTCCTATATAACAAATGTTATGTTAATCTTTTAATAGATCACTTACGCGACTGCGATAAGCAAACTCCAATTGTTCAGCAACATCCTCCCATAGTGGAAACCAATCAAGACTCCCTTTACGAGCAAAACAGTGGCATCTTATAACACGTCAATTGTCTCCACTCCAATAAACATGAAAACTATGTCGTCTTAATAAGTCTACCTGCAACGATTACCACCACACGAATTTATAATCAAAAACATGTTTTAGGCTAGTTTTAATCCACGAAAATCAATATAAATGGATTTATATTCGATTACACAATTAAGAAAATATAAATTAAATGTGTTTGAGCATACCCATGAACAGAGTAGGATAGGTGAGATGAGGGTGATGGTGGCTTGACTGTGATGGTGGTGGATGTGGTTGTTATCTCAAACCAAACAACTGAAAGCAAACAAACTCACCCATTGCTTCCCTTGTCTTGATGACGGTGATGGCGTGGAGGAGCGATGGTTGATGGAACGATGGCAAGATAAGGCGGTGAATGTGGCGGTGATGTGAGTTGATTCTAGAGAGAAGGAGAAGAGATAAATAGATAGAAGATAGATCTGACTAGTGTAAGTGTTAGTGTTTTAATTTTGGGGAAAAAGGGGCAGCATCTTGAGCGGGAGATTGAAATTTTGGGGAAAAGGGGGCGGATCTTGAGCGCGTGATTAAAATTTTGGAGATTGAAAGTCTATCAAATGAGCTCGAAATGGGTAATGTGCATTGGGTTATAGTGGCTTCTAGTGTAATGAAAACCATGCATGACCGGTGATAATGGCTAATTCACATGGGTCATGGGTCATGTGCATTAGGTTATCACTGGTCACATTCATTAATATGGGTAATTGACATCATATGGGTCATATGCATTGGGTTATATTTGCTTAGAGTGTCATGTTACGACACATCCATGACTGTTGACAATTGGTAATTAACATGGGTCATGGGTAATGTGCATTGGGTTATAGTGGCTTTTAGTGTAATGGAAACCATGCATGACCAGTGATAATCGCTAATTCACATGGGTGATGGGTCATGTGCGTTAGGTTATCACTTGTCACATATTTGACATCGTAGGGGTCATATGCATTGGGTTATAGTTGCTTAGAGTGTCATGTTACGACAAACCGCTCAATCCGAAACCGAAAAAAACCCGAAACCGAAAAAAACAGAAACCGGAAAAACCGCTTATCACGATTCGGTTTCGGTTTTTACTTTTAGATATCCGTGGTTAACCGAACCAAACCGTATATAATATAAATAAATTACCCGCCCCGCGATGGAGAGTTAAAATCTTCCAACTAACCGAACCGAACCGCCCCGTTAAGACCCCTAGCAAGCATGCCCTAAAATACAAATGTAGCTTTAATATATACTTATTAGCTTTAAAACTTTTACTACTTTTTTTACTTTTAGTTTTTATACTTTTAATACTTTTAATAATTTTTAAACTTATAATATATTCAAAGAGTATCAAACACACTTCACTTATTTTGCCGTTCTAAAAAAATACTTCACTTATTAGTTTTAAAACTTTTACTACTTTTTATACTTTTAGTTTTTTTACTTTTAATAATTTAAGTATGCATTGAGTGTTATAGTGTTGATCAAGTGGATCAAGAGTTGATTGTGAGGATCGTGTGGATCTTGTAAAGATCGTGTAGATTGTGTAAGGATCGTGTTGATCGTGTGAGAAGTTATCGTGTTGATCGTGGTAGATTGGTACTAGCTAAGATTAGTACTCGACATCTAGCTTAGTGTCGGAAAATAACGTAAGCGATGTTGTACGGTTTTCTCCGCCTGAAGGGAGTCTTGTTGATATAATTCTTTGAACTCCCGAGTTGGATACTCGGGGAGTGGAGTAGGGCGAAAAAGAGCTTCGTGACCGAACCGCTATAAATCTCGTTGTCTTGGTTTGATCTTTCCATCTCTACTCTTTACTTACTTATTGCATATTTGTGTTAGTATAGTGTAGTGTTCATATTGGTGTTGATTGATTTTATCTACAATTAAATCTAAGTTTTTCATAGAGAAATTTTTATAACTAAAGAAAACAAGTCGGTAAACTATTCAGCCCCCCCCCCCTTCTAGTTTCCCACAATTGGTATCAGAAGCCACGTTAGGCAAGATTTTAAAGTAAACTGTATTTTAAAACTTGAATTGATCAATGGATTTCGACAAATATCAAGAAGGGCAATCTATGCAAAGACCACCATTTTGAAACCGATTGTTTTGTTTATTGGAAAACAAGATTCGAAACGTATGTGAAATCAAAAGACATTGATCTTTGGCATGTTATTACCGATGGTGACTTTAAACCTATTGAAAAAGATCCAATTACTAAAAAGCATCATATTGTTCCATATGATCAACAACGTGATACTCTTAAAAGAAAATTAGCCAAAAATGACGAGGCTAAAATTGTAATTTATAATGCTTTGCTGAAAAAGGAGTTTGAAAGAATTTTCTTGTGTAATACGGCAAAAGAAATTTGGAAAACTTTATTAGTCACTCATCAAGGTAATAATCAAGTCAAGAGAACAAGATTGATCTTCTTGTTCAACAATATTAACAATTTTCCGTTCCGGAAGATGAAACCATAGATAGTGCATTTGCTAGATTTAATACTATCATTACTAGTATTAAAGCTCTTGATGAAGGTTACTCTAGCAAGAACTATGTTAGGAAGTTTCTTAGGGCTCTACATCCCAAATGGAGAGCAAAGGTTACAGCCATCGAAGAATCAAAGAACTTGGCGACTTTATCACTTGATGAACTTTTAGGAACTTGAAAGTTCATGAAATGATAATCAAGAAAGACTCCGACATAGTCAAAGGCAAAAGTGAGAAAGTTAGATCTCTAGCATTAAAAGCTAAGAAAGAATCTAGTGATGAGGATAGTTCATATAGCGATAGTGAAGATGAAGAGTATGCACTAGTGGTTAGAAACTTTAAGAAGTTCTTTAGAAGAAGAGGTAGATTTACTAGGCAACCTCGTGACGAAAAGAAGTCATTCTCTAAGAACCAAGATGATAAGAAAGGAAAGGGCGATAGGAAATGTTTTAGATGTAGAGATCCTAATCATCTTATTGGAGAACGTCCTAAACCACCAAGATCAAACAACCAAAGAGCCTTTGTAGGAGGTTCTTGGAGTGATAGTGGTGAAGAAGATGAGGAGAAGCCAAATGAGGAAACATGTCTTATGGCTCAAGCTTCAAATGAGGTACATTCCGACTCTTCCTATTATAGTGATGATAATTCGTCAATAAATGATAATATACTATATGATGAATATAACAAATTATGTGAAGTAAGTACTAAAATCATAACTAGAAACAAAACATTAAAAGCAACCTTACATGAACTTGAAACACAAGTATTAGAACTTAAAGACCAACTAAAAAGAATTGAGAAGAACAAGCAAGTAGACGTTGGATGTAAGTCATGTATAGATCTTCAAATAGAAAATGATAAACTCAAGGAAAACGCCATTAAGATCGTTAAGTTTGAAAAGAGAACACAAGCAATCAATGCATGCTTGAAAATGTTAGATTTAGTGAACATACCGGAGCAAGTTTAGGATCGACCCAAATAAGGCATCTACTAGTGAAATTAAGCAAGTTAAATTTGTTAAATCTGGTGAAGCTGATCTAGCAGATGACGTCACCTCAAGTATTGGTAACGGCACCACTGAACATAGTGGTACTATGGTACCATCACCTGTTAAAGCTAGAACAGGGTCAATCTTAAAAAATAGCTTAAGTCCTAAGCCAAGTCACATAGTAGTCAATAATGTTGGAATACATGTAGCTAGTAAAAGGGAAGTAAAAAGATTTTATAAACCTATGTCAACCTCCGTGGATAATCTTAAAAATCTTTAGATTAGATTAAAGATTAACTTACCTTTATCCAATAAATTATAAGTTTAATTAATTAGTTGGACCTCATACCCATAATCCCCCGTCATTATGCATAACAATACCATAACATAGATTAAATTTCTCAAGAGAAAATAAAGGATTATGTATAATAATAGATCGGGAATAATACCTTAATAAATCAGTAGATCAAAGAATTAAGAAGATAGTGTAGCCCATCTATTGCTTAGTTTTCAGAATATTGTAAGTGGGTGTTTAGAATTTTTCGGGTAATGACTGATGGGTAAAAGCTATATAAAGACAGTCCAAGATGCGGCGCATTTGGTAACAGTGCGCCGTATCTTGAAATAATATCTTCATCGATAAAAGTGCAGGTGATGCGGCGTATCGAGGAAATCGATGCGCCATTTAAAATTAAAACTAGACTTTTATTTAGAAAAATCGATACGCCGCTTTTGAATTAGAATGCGCCGTACCTGTTTACTTATCAAAAATCAGTTATATTTATAAAAATTAAATGCACCGTATTAGCAGAAGCTAATGCGCCGTGTTTTGGTTACGTTTCAAAATACAAGATTTTTGATTTAGTAAATGCGTCGTATCGATGAAAATCGATGCGTCGCCTCTGTTTATAATTCGAAAACTGTTTTTAATTGAAATATTAAATACGCCGTATCTGTTAAAATAGATGCGTCGCATGGCGTTATGGTTTCGAAAAAAAATTCTTATTAAAAACAGAATACGCCCTATCTTGGGGAAAGATGCGTCGTACTCGAATTATTAAACGCGTTGTATTTTATAAAATTAAAACGCAATATGCCGAATCTGAGAAACAGATGCGCCTTATCGTTTATATCAGCACAATACAATGACAGCAGTATGCAGAAAAAGAAAAAGAAAAGTGAAAATAAAATAAAAACAAAAATAACAGAAAATAAAAACACACAAAAACAGTAAATATGCAAATTATACAATAAATGCAATCTATCTAATATACAACAAGTTAGTGGTTAGTGTCTAAAAACCTAAAAAGAAAAACCTATTTAAAATACTAATCAATTTAACAGATAATAACAATTCACTCCTCGGCAGTGGCGCCAAAAACTTGATGCGCGTCGTGTGTTGTTGCGGTTTAGCAGTATTAATTCCTACTCAAGTTTTAAATTNATATACAACAAGTTAGTGGTTAGTGTCTAAAAACCTAAAAAGAAAAACCTATTTAAAATACTAATCAATTTAACAGATAATAACAATTCACTCCTCGGCAGTGGCGCCAAAAACTTGATGCGCGTCGTGTGTTGTTGCGGTTTAGCAGTATTAATTCCTACTCAAGTTTTAAATTTATATTTAGCCGACTTATCAATAACACACGCACTTAACGAGCAGTGTACCCGGTCAGTTTGTATATAATGGTAAGTAGAGTGTCGATCACTAAGAGTGGAACGTATTATCTAGTTATCCTAATCAGTATTTTAATATCCTAAGTTAGTTTTACAGCCTAATCTAACGCAGGGGGGGTTCAGCCTGAGAGACTGGCACAGTTGGGTTATTAATTAAACAGTAAATTAAACTAATGAGCACGAATCAGCGAATAGCATACACGTACACCGATAGATAAAAGAGACAATAAGAAGACCTGTCCTGATAATTAAGTAGCTTGTCACTTGTTTTATTGCTAGTTTTATATGAAGTGTATTTAATTAAACCTTTCTCGTTGGTTTCATTATATCGGCGAGTAAACCCTTAATGATTACTTATGACTATCCTACTTATCCAAAGACGTCAGATTAAATAGGCGAGGAAGGGATATGGCAGCCCATGCACTGCTCAGCTAGACACAGAGGTTATCAAAGCACTAATATAAATTCACCAAAGACATCAAACATATAAACTTTAATTGATGGGAAAGCAATTTTAAGGCGGGCATATGATTTTGCGTACTCACATACTACCGGCCATCAATCCTGATGAATTAAAGCTTACTATTACAATAAAACAAAACTACTTAACGAATTGAATACATGCATGACCTTCTTACAGCTCTTATATCTTCGTTTAGGGCGTGTCTTGTGTTGCTTGTTCATCTGAATTCGACTCCTTAGGGTTTTGTGGCACACTAAATTCGTCTAGGTCTTGGGGTATTTATAGTTTCTATCTGAGGGTTCGATGTGGCGCATTGAGTAAGTAGATGCGGCGCATTGACTTAACTTCGCGTGAGGTCCAAGATTATTGTATTCTAGAATATTCGTACACCGCCTTCAGATGTGGTGTAACTCAATTCTTGTATGCGGCGCATGTCCTTGAGTGGTCTTGGATTGTTTCTGGTGAAGTCTTGATAGTGATACGCTGTATGTCAAATGTATAATGCGGCGTATCTGGAGTAGAACGAGCTTGCTCTTCTTCTTTGACCAAAGTTTCATATGCGGCGCATGATAGAATTACATGTGGCGCATTCTTCAAAGTCAGGAAATGGTCTTCGAATTCATCTAAGTATGATATTGCGGCGTATCTGTTGAGTGAGATACGGCGCATCTTCTGGATTTCAGTAGACTTTTGACATCTTGCTCGTTTTGCTTCATAATTAGTTCAAAATCGCCAAGTTTCACCTTTTACCTGTTTTTACCTGAGAATCACTAAAGTAAACATTAAAGCGCCGATTCTCATAAATAATATAATGAAATAAGTCAAATAAATAGGATAAATGATGATGAAAAAATGTATTTATTTGATTTCATCAGTGGCTAAACACCTTTGGTGTTAGCCTCATTATGAAATTATTATTGCCATGGTTTAGTTTTCTCGCATTTATTATCGTTTTATTTGAATACTTTCTTAGCATGTCTTAGGATACTCTAGTTTCGGTAGTAATGATTTTTGGTAGTTCCATTGAGGCTAGGAGAATTGACCATGTAGGACCCATAGTGGATAAGGATGTGTTTTGGTGATAGAAATATCACCATTCATGTGAAAATTTCAACGAACAACCACCTACCAAAAAGATTTGCTCGAGAAGTTAGAGGGGATGTAAGTTCCGAACGGCCGCATCCCGTTAGACTATTCTAAGTTAGTAGAGGCGCTTAACGACTCTTGCACCTCGTAGGCAAAGGCCAACCGAGGAACTCTTATAATCAAGGTTATAGGAATAGGGAAAAGTGTAAGATAGGATTAGACGATTTGACCATCTGAGTCTATCGAATTGAATCCCCAGATGAAACGATAGGATGCATTAATTAGAAAACTTGTCATGTTAATAACAAGAGTAGTAATTAGGTTAACACTATTCTCCCCATCTAATTTCCTTCGCTTATTTAATTGATTTTGTTATTTTATTTCTTTAGTTTAATTAGTTAATCAATCATTAAAAAACCCTTTTAAAACTAGTGACACTTAACTTAAATAATTTCTGCACACATAGATCTTGGGACGACCTTGGCCTACCATTTAGCTATACCATACACGACCGGGTACACTGCCCGATAGTGCATTAGGTAGACCTTAGGTAGATGAGACAATTATAAATATAAAACCTGGTTGGTAAATCCTACATCAAGTTTTTGGCGCCGCTGCCGGGGAGCTATTAGGATTTTATTTAAGTTTTGCATTTTATTTTTAATTTTTAGTTTCTCACGATTTCCTTTCAAGTTTCATGTACCATGGGTGACATTGACATCAATACCCTCACTCTCGAAGAATATCTTACTCTAACACGAGAAGAACAAGGGCCTGGTTTGGTTAGGCCATCAATTAGGGAGTTGCGAAAAGACCTGTTTTCAGGAAGTAAGACGGAAGATGATCATGAGCACATTGACAATGTTTTATACATTGTTAATTCGTTCAACATTCCGGGAGTGTCTCACGACGCAATCATGCTTAGGGTTTTTCCTATGACATTCACGGGAGCAGCCAATATATAGATTGATAGGTTACCAGCGGGAACCGTCAACACTTGGAATCTCTTGAAGAAGCAGTTCATCCAAAGGTATTGCCCTCCTTCAAGGACGGCAAAACAGCTTGAAGATATTCATAACTTCAAACAGGATGGTGACGAGACATTGTATCAAGCTTGGGATAGGTACAATGATTTTTTGTGCAAATCCCCTACTCATGATCTCAACAAGCAACAAGTTGTGAACATTTTCTACAAAGGGATCAATATGTTCACCCATCAAATGTTGGATTCTCAGGGGCCAATCCCTGGAATGAACCCTATTCAAGCCCTAAAGGCAATAGAAGACATGGCGGATCACTCTCAGAAGTGGCATGATGGGGGAAGTGGTAGGAGCATTGCTGGAAGTTCGGATGGAATTGCCCTCATCACCAACAAAATCGAATGCTTGGGCCGAGACATGAAGAAGCTCAATGAAAAATGTGCATGCCATTCAAGTGGGATGCGAAATATGTGAAGGGGCTCACTTAGCCGAGTATTGTCCCTTAAAAGAAGATGATGAGAGGATTGAGGAAGTAATGTATGTAGAAGGAAAACCGTTTCAAGGAAATGGAGGAACAAGGTATCGTACGGGGCCTCCAAATTATTAATCTAGAATGGAAAACCGACCTTCATATGGAAGAACTAGCCTTGAAGATTCCGTTCAAAAATACCTTGATGAGTCGGCTAAGAAGCAAAAGGAACGTGAAGAGTGGCTTAAAAGTTTTCAAGAAGGAACAACACTTAACTAAAGAGTCATGACGACACTATTAGGAGCCTTGAAACCAAAATCGGGCTTTTGACTAATCAAGTGCAAACGCGAACTACTAAAACTAAAGGCAGCTGTTCTAAGGATTCTGGAGCGTGTAAAGCCATCTTTTCTAATAATGGTCAACCACTTTATACTCCATTCAGGTACTCAAACGAAGAACTGGAATATTTTGCTAAACTGGAGGAGCAGGACTCTGATGACGAAGGAGCCTTTTTGGATGAAGTGGAGCTCTACCCTTTAGATAGTGAACAAGAAGAAGAGGTAAAGCTAAATTCCAGATTCTCAGCGATCATTTAACATCAATTGCCTCCAAAGGAGAAAGACCCAGGAAGTTTCATTCTCCCTTGTTCAATAGGTAGTTTGTTTATTAGCAATGCTTTAGCTGATTTAGGGGCTAGTATAAGTATAATGTCGTTCTCTATGTACAAACGTTTAGGTCTAGGTCCAATTAAACCTGTTTGTATGACAATTGAAATGGCCGATAGAACAGTTAGCATACCTAAGGGGATTATTGAGAATGTGTTAGTTAAAATTGATGAATTCACTTTTCCTGTTGATTTTGTAATTCTTGACATGGAAGAAGATAGTGAATTACCAATAATTTTAGGAAGACCACTCCTTGCCACGGCCCATAATATGATCGATGTTTTTAGTAAACTAATTTCTTTAAGGGTCAACGATAAAAAAAATAGTTTTTAATATGGATGAAGGAGGAAAATGTCACAAGGTTGTAATTATTTGTGTAGTTAATAATGGGAACGCTAGACAAGGTGTAGAAAATAGTGTTACTCCAGATCTAACTACACACGAGCACCTGACCACTATTCAAAAAAGTTTGCCAAGTGAAATTTTGTAGGAAAAAAGTAGTAGAGAAGAACTATGCCGTAGCCCTTCAGATAAGCTACGGCGTAGCAAGGAGACTGACTTGGAACCAATGACTAAATTGAGTAATAGGGTTACCCCGGTGAAGGGTACTGAAGCTAAAAGTATTATGGGGGTAATGGCTCAACACCACAAGGAAACAAAGGGAAATGCTAAAGTAATTATTAAGAAGTACCATTGGTGTGAGGCAATACCCGTCGATAACAAAAATGGTATGATTTATGGGCATCTTGCGACCCCAATACCGATCTTTGTGATGGTAGAGGTAACGAAGAAAGGATACGAAACAACAAGCACTTATGGAGTTCCACAAATGATAGTGAAAGAAGCAACCTTGGATGGAAGGGAACTATACTGTTCGATGATTGGGTTCGGATTGTTCACGGAAAGGTTGAAAGAAAGGAAAAGTGGAAGCTTTGGGATGCCCTAAACGGTCCTTGTGAAAATAATGAACCTTCCACCATAGGCGACAATATTGTGCAAAATGGGAGCGTCGATGATGAGACTAAAGATTGCTCCTCGTATGAAGTGAAGGATGAATCTTTAGGAAAAAGGCATTGGTGTGAGCAAATGAAGACCCGTAATGTCAACGGAGATGAATTATGGGCGTCTTGGGATCCATACGATGACTATTGTAATGTAGGAAGTAGCATGGCAAGAGTTGATGATGATGAGTACCTATGGACCTCGACCAGTGATGATCGAAGAAGTGATTTACCATGGCTTGATAGGTTAAGTTTTGAGGATTGGGTAAAAATCAAGTATGAAAGAATAGATGCTACTACAAAGGAAAAGATTTGGAAGGGGTGTATAAGTAAGTTCAATCCAAGCGAATGTGAAGCCAACAATGATACAATTGAAATAAATGATGAAGTTTACAAAACCAAGTGGGGAGAAGAGAAAGATCGTTGCAAAAAGGAGCTTATTGAAGATAAGCTTGATGACGATTGGTTTAACGGAACGGATTCCGATGATGATATTGATGGGATAATGGACTACCTTGAAGAATGAAGTTGTTGGTTCCTAATCACCAACATGAAGACCAAGTGTTATGCCCATCATGACATCCGCTAATGGCACACACACTTGTTATATGATCCAGTTTTTGCATTTTAGATCTTTATCTTTTGATGAACGGCAAGTGGTAACGACCTGGTTGTAGGCTAAGACTATTTGCTTTCATTTTTATTTTACACCATTATTGTTCATCGCATGTCTTATCCTACCCTTTAGTTGTGAATCATGCTTAGGTGAGGGATTTGAGCAGTCATTGGTGTCTTGCCCGGCGTTCCAGTCATGTATCATTGCCTTTGTCACCTTTGCCGTAGTATGTTAGTAACAACACTACACCAATAGCCTTATATATGTTCACCCAATATTTTCTTTAAAAATTGTTTCGATCTTAGCTCTAGTGGTGGAGATTTGTGTAACCGCCAAGCCTATGAAAGAATACATTCTATGACTATGCGTTGAGTGATCACCCCGAAATTAACACTTAGATTAGTGAGAGAGCGTGAGTGTTTGTTCCCATTTCGTGAGGTATTCGGTTTTGATATATTATAGCATAGGAAATTTTTAGATTCATATCTTCCTGTTTCTCTGGAGATATTTTTTTTTAAATTATTCTAATAAGGTCTACTTGAGGGCACGTAGTTCAAGTGGGGGGATATTTGATAACATCAAATAGTACCGATATTTTTTTATTAATTTCCCATATTATACTCATCTTTTGTATTATTTTACTAGGATATTTACACTTATTTGTTTATATTCCGTTTTCAGGGTAAAGATGAGCATATGAACGAAAAGACATGGAATTGGAAGGTTATTTATGAAAATATTTGAATTATGCAAAATCTGCACTAACTATGGCGTAGAGATATGCTCTACCTACGCCATAGCACTCACTGAAGACTAGTCAACAAAGATCAAAGACCTACGGGGTAGTCAATATCTCGACTACGGCATAGTTACTCCTACAAAACTTCTACGAACGTAGCTAACATTCAAGCTACGCCGTAGGTCTTCATTTTACACAGTGAAGAATATCTGTGATTCTTGATTAAGTTACGGTGTAGTTTCTGATATAACGACGCCGTAGAAGTGCCAGCAAGAGTTCTACACCCGTAGCCAATGATCAAGCTACGACGTAGTTGCCAATTACAAGGGCTACGGAGTAGTCAAACCTAGTGCTACGCTGTAGCAAAGTTGGGTACTATAAATACCAACCTTAATTCCGAGTTTTACACATCACTTTTCACCACTTTCACCACACAGAAATCCAGAGGAAGTTAGGGAGCAAGGAGAATGAAATTCCACCAGCATACAAGTCATTTTCAAGGGAGAATTCACACTTCAATCATAAGTTTATTCATTCATAATTCTTGTATCGAATCTATGTTTTCGTTTATAATGTTGAACATGTATTTTTCTGCATTTATGAGTATGAGTGGCTAAACACCTTTGGTGTTAGCCTCATTATGAAATTGTTATTGCCATTATTTAGTTTTCTCGCATTTATTATCATTTTATTTGAATACTTTCTTAGCATGTCTTAGGACACTCTAGTTTCGGTAGTAATGATGTTTGGTAGTTCCATTGAGGCTAGGAGAATTGACCATATAGGACCCATAGTGGATAAGGGTCTGTTTTTGTGATATAAATATCACCATTCATGTGAAAATTTCAACGAACGACCACCTACCAAACATATTTGCTTAAGAAGTTAGAGGGGATGTAAGTTCTGACCGGCCGCATCCTGTTAGACTATTCTAAGTTAGTAGAGGTGTTTAACGACTCTTGCACCTCGTAGGCAAAGGCCAACCGAGGAACTCTTATAATCAAGGTGATAGGAATAGGGCAGGGTGTAAGATAGGATTAGACAATTTGACCATCTGAGTCTGTCGAATTGAATCCCCAGATGAAACGATAGGATGCATTAATTAGAAAACTCGTCATGTTAATAACAAGAGTAGTAATTAGGTTAACACTATTCTCCCCATCTGATTTCCTTCGCTTATTTAATTGTTTTGTTATTTTATTTCTTTAGTTTAATTAATTAATCAATCATAAAAAACCCCCTTTAAAACTAGTGACACTTAACTTATATAATTTCTGCACGCATTGCTTTTGGGATGACCTCGGCTTTACCATTTAGCTATACCATACACGACCGGGTACACTGCCCGTTAGTGCATTAGGTAGACCTTAGGTAGACGAGACAATTATAAATATAAAACCTAGTTGGTAAATCCTGCATCATGTGTGATGCCTTTATAAAGAGGCGAATAGGGTTTAGAGATAAACCCCTGAGGGATGATCAACGGTTGCGAGGGAGTCAGGTGTTGATCATCTAGAGAGCAGACAAGAAGGACATGTAGACTCTCTTACATGGCTCGTACAAATTGGTGCTTGTCATGTGTCCCACTGTAGAGTGTCAGATGATATCTCTTAACCGTTAGTGACAGTTGGGGAGCAGTAATACAAGGTGCTCAACGTACTTTGATGAGTTCAGCCAGGCCCATCGTGGCCAGGGATTGGGTTGCCATTAAGTGTTTGTTGATGGGATTTCGCGGCTAAGACGCCAGAGTACATAAAGTGAAGTCGAAGCGGAAGAGACATCTACGCAGTGTCCAGGCACTGTGATTGGAAGCCCCCACCAAATGTCTGAAGCAACGGGAGATATGGTCGATCACCTTTACTTAAGAAGATTTTGCTATCCTCCAAGACACCAGGAATTCTCCGATAGGCATCCACCGTGATCTCCAATTTATAAGTAAACCGCATTTTGGTTGACGCGGGGAGCTACGTCGAAGTTATTACTTGCAAGGCCTACCAGTAGCTCAAACTGGCGACCATAAAGAATAAGATGAACCAAAACCAGCAGCAGCTTTGCAAAATCAATTTTAGGATTAGAAAAAGGCCTAACTGCTGTTGAAGGGAGGCTGTTTCGGCTCTATCGAGCGCCGACTTTTGTCGGGCCAAACCACACCTTCACTGCTAGATATATATCTAGCGTGAATCGATGCCGAAGACCTGTTCGAGGCCAAGGTTCAGATTCCTCAACGAAAGGTAGAACTTGACCTGACGGGAGATTGGGAATGGCGGGGGGCTCGAGCCCTCGCTAATCCAAGGACCGCCACGAAGGAAGAGTCCTTAGAAAGGCTACTTTCCCTTTTTTCTGATCTGGATCTATCATTTCTCATGAAAAACACGTGTTTATCTATACGATAATAGAATATGGAAAAAATTTTGAAGCCCTTGACATTTGAGGGCCTTGGACGATCGTCCAATATCAATAATTACACAAATATGACCCGAGTTGAGATCAATCCATCCATTTTTCATCTAAATTAATAAAAAACAATTTTTCACCTTTTTTTTTTCTAAAACAATATATCTTGCAAACGGTAAATCTTCAAACTACAAAAAATACACCATCGCGACGAGAATTAAATTATTTATCTATAGATATGCACTTCTTTATACTTTCGACGAATTTTTTTTCAAAATTTCCGCTCAGAAAAATCACATTGATTTGTATAAATCAAATCACATATGATTTTTACAGATCAAATCACATGTGATTTTTCTTGGTGGAAATTTAAAAATAAATCCGTCGAAAGTATATAGAAGTGCATATCTATAGAAAGATAATTTAATTCTCGTCGCGATGGTTTAATTTTTTTCGCGTAACGATGAACAGTTTGCGAGATATTTAATTTTAAAAAAAATGGTGAAAGATTATTTTTTATTTTTTTTCTGATAAAAAAAATAAATAAATAACTAGTATTGACTCATTGGTTTTATGAAAAATATGACATCTATATTGAAGTTTATATGACCTATTAAACCCTTACGTGACCCACTACGTTTGAAATAGTCTGATACAAACTATTGAGATCCAGTATGACTTGTCTGACCCATCATAAAATCCCATTTACTGCACTATTTTATTCATTTTCACCCATTATGACTAGCTTGTATGCTCTATGCCTGTATCCGGTTTTAAATGTTATCTAATAAAACTACTTTTTCCTTATAAATGAGTTTTGAGAAAATTTTGTCATAAGAAGTAAAGGGTTCAAACATTCCTAGATGTGTATATTTAGACTTTGGAGGTAGGTCTGAAACGGTCTAGGGATTAACATTGTAAGGTCGTATATATATGAAAGTCAAAAACGGTTCACGCTCCCCGGACAACCTGATCAGGATAAACCTCGTTTGTTTACCTGTTTACACATGATAACTTTTAAGAACATTTCAAATCAATTACCAAAAATGCCGACCTTGATAGATACCTATATCAACTTAATAACTTGAATGTAACACTCAAGGCCTTTTACGTAAATGGTATGGGCGAATTGTTTAAAGCCAAAAGTAGTTTAATTCCATTCTTAATGCAACCATCATAAACAAGAAATTCTCTTACAAACCAAAACTCGATGACTTAATAAAGGACATCCCGTCAAATGTTTTATCAATATAGTTTCATGTACATTATCAATATAGTTGCATGTACCTGGTGATGTAAATTAGACACAATTCTTTTTATGCATTTCTTTTTTATATACGTTTTTTTTTTTTTTTTTTTTTTTTTTTTTTTTTTTTTTTTTTTTTTTTTTTTTTTTTTTTTTTTTTTTTTTTTTTTTTTTTTTTTTTTTTTTTTTT
>LBNU01012266.1:12673-41848 GCA_014162995.1 Artemisia annua
TATATATATATATATATATATATATATATATATATATATATATATATATATATATATATATATATATATATATATATATATGCCGTTCAACGGCTAGTATTTTTAAAATGTAGCAAATATATTTTTTTTAAACCTTATATATAGATTGGGTATTCTAACCCTTTTACAAACACAAAATAAAACCATCTTATATCCAAAAAAAATTCTTTCGCAATGGATCCACATCCAACTTATGCCGCACATGTAAACCTTGCCGATATCGAAGATGAAACCGATGTTTTTGCAATTATGGCCGCCTATGATTACCAACGAATACAAGAAGAAGAAGTCGAATCATCTTTCCGGTTAACCCGTAACCCAATTCACCGTGATCGTGAGCTTGCAGAAGAGCGTTTGAAGACCGACTATTTTAATAAACATTGTAAGTATCCAGATAGAGACTTTCGTAATAGATTTCGTATGAGCCGCAAACTATTTCTAGAAATAGTTTCCGGTATTGAATCATATACTGCCGATCCTTTTCCTGCTCATTTTGCATACTTTAGCCAAGAACCCGATTGTACATGTCGAATGGGTATTAGTGTTCTCATGAAATGCACTATGGCCATTCGCCAATTGGCATACGGCAACTCACCGAATGCGTTCGATGAGTATTTGCAAATGAGTGCACGTACAGGACGTGATTGTCTGGATAACTTCAATATGTGCATTATTGATTTGTTTAAACCTGAGTTTTTAAGAAAACCAAATATGCATGACATTCAAAACTTATATACAAAACATGAGAATGAACATAGTTTTCCAGGAATGCTTGGTAGCATCGACTGTATGCATTGGCAATGGAAAAATTGTCTGGTGTCATGGCAAGGGCAATATGTTAGTGGTCATAAAAAAATATCCGACTACATTGCTTGAAGCTGTTGCGTCGCATGATTTGTGGATTTGGCATGCTTTTTTTGGTATAGCGGGTGCGAATAATGATATCAATGTTTTAGATAATTCGCCATTGTTCGATGACCTGCTTAAAGATGAAGCCTCTGTAGCTCCGTTTGCGGTAAATGGAGTTGTGTTTGAAAAGGGTTATTACTTAGCCGATGGAATTTACCCACAGCGGGCTACTTTCGTCAAATCGTTCACAACAGCTTCAGACGAGAAACACAGTTTCTTTAAAAAGCGACAAGAAAGTCTAAGAAAGGATGTTGAACGTGCTTTCGGTGTTCTCCAAGGACGATGGGGAATAATACAACAACCAGCACGAGCTTACGAGGTTGCCAACATACGTAGAATCATGTATTCTTGCATAATATTGCATAACATGATTCTAAAAGGCCAAAAATTTGCACTAAGTGACTACAAAGCATTGTTCAGGAATCTGGCTAGAAACATGCAAGACGGATGGATTGACAGATGTGATGTTCGTCGTCGAAGGAATAAGGAATTACGTGACAAAGATATTCATCTTAATCTCTAACAGCAGCTTATGGAGCATATTTGGCGTGAACGTGAGGAGTTTATGGAAGTAGATGACGACTAGTTTTAGTTATTTACTTATCGTATTTTTCATTCCGTATTTTATTTTGTAATTTCTTTTATGTCGTTTTGTTTAATGTAATGTTTTTTTTATTTCGTATTGTATTGTTTAATTTTATAAATGAAGTGTTTGAGTGTTTAATGAATAAAATAGTTGATGGTAGAATTTGTAAATTGTTATTTTAAAAAAGGTAGGTCCCTCAAAATGGTGTTATTGGGTGTTATGAGTTCCTGATATTTTTGGTGTTATGTTATTTGGTGTTAAAATGATGTGGCGCTGACGTGGCAGTAGTGTTGGTGTTATTTGGTGTTATCACTCTAATTGATTTTAGCAAAAAAATATTTCCTTCCCTTCGATCACAAACAAATAGAGAAACAAATAAATTTTTTATGATGAAAGTTAAATGAGAGGGATAATGTCTATGTTGTGTTTGAGGAGAAACCACATATTTCCTTTAGGAATTTTCACCAACAAGAGTTTTATAGAGGAGTAGACATTCGCCAACTCCATAACTTATGCCGTATAATTTTAATGATTGGACAACATAGGAAACAATGGTGTTGAGACTCTTCATCGATGCCACAAATAAAATAAACATACAACCGTGAGAATTGACATTTTAAAACCATACACTGAAAATATACAAAACTTTATAGGGAACCCACGACATCTAGGTGAAATGTGGATCGGGGTCATTGTTCGTAATTTATCCTGAACAACCCTAGCTACTTATTGAATTAACTAAGAAGACACTTGAATCATCAAGAAACCAAACCCATCTATCATCAAGATGATAGTCAAGAAAAAGGTGGTTAATGAGAATTACTAGTAAGTCTAATTCCTCAAATGGACGACCACTTGGATGTCTTCTCCATTTACCGTGCCAAAACCCATCTTCAAGCACCTATCTATCAGCTAAAAAACAATTTTAATATGTTTCAACATCATATGATTTGAGAAATCATTTTTTCAAAAGACCACAATGTTTAATCCAAATATCAGTCCAAAAATGGGTTTAACTTCCACTCAAAACTTTTCTTTCCATAAGATTATTTAGATGGATACCCAACTTTATATCCAGACAACTTCTAACAATATTTGACAACGTTTCAAAATTGCACACATTACTGTGGTATGATCAAAGCCACCATTAACACCATGAAACTTGACAATCACCCTTCTCATAGCGCTCCACTTTACGTCACTTCCTTTTAGAGTTTATGTGAAAAAGAGTGATGTTATATTTTTTATAAAGTGGTAAAAAACTAAAAACATAATGAAAAAGGTAGCTAGTGTAGGATTTTGATTTGATTTCAATACGTTAAGGTGATTAAGGTTAACTTATTTTAGGTGATTTCTCACTTGAAAAAGACACTAAATATGAACCATTTATAGTATAGAATAAAGATAGATAGTAATAACCTTTGTTACAAGAAAAAATGATAATAGAAGGTTGTTACGATAACTACTTTTCAACCCCGGCTTTCTTAAATAAGATATTTTTATATATTTATGTAAAACCTTTTATACTTATATATGGTTATAGTGTTTGTGCACCTGCGGATTTTTATTATGTATTAATATCCACAAATTATTAATATCAATTAGTAATTTGTCTAAATTTTATTATGTTTTATTATGTATTAATATCCACAAATTATTAATATCAATTAGTAATTTATCTAAATTTTATTATGTTTGTGCACCTGCGGATTATGTATTAATATCAATTAGTATTTTGTCTAGATTTTTGTTGGACAAAGAAATTTGACTTTGTTTAACTGTTAATGTTGATGACTTGATGTAGATGTTGTTTAAATTTAAAAATTTGATATCATTTTCTAGACATTGTGTGTGTTTATGACCCTTGAAAAATGTTTTTCGGATATCCTTATTTAAGCACTAAAGAGGAATTGCATATGTCGTTGGTATATGTACAAATTTGTGTATTTATTTTCATCTTATAGTAACCCGTTGAGTAGTGCCATCATTTTAATATTTATCTTTTTTTAATAATAATTTTAGCCGTATTTAAATTTTAAACCCGTGCACGCGCGGGTTAAACGTATAAAGAGGAATAACATGAGTCGTTATTGAATGTGGTTCGTAAAAATCCTATTTCAGATATCCTTACATAATCTTTTAAAGAAGAATAACATGGGTCGTTCATATATTTATAANTCAAATTAGCAAAAAAAAAAAAAAAAAAAAAAAAAAAAAAAAAAAAAAGGAGTTTAGTTGAGTATTTATTAAATTTATAAAGCTAATAAAATTCATGTTAGCTAATAAGTTTACTCAGTTACATATAATAATTTGAAATTTAATAACTAAAGTTTTATTGATTACATTCTCTCTTTTTTTCAGTTTTTTTTAAACAAAATCGACACATTAATTTATAAATATTTATTTTGCTCCATGAAAGTTAAATGAATTTGACCAAATTTTGGGCAATTCTGGTTTATTAGCCATCACAAGACTCGATTTTAAAATTGAGTTTTTTCATTGGTCAATAGAAGAATTACTATTTTAAAGTTGTGTTTTCTTTAATTGTTTTTTAGAGTAATAGATTTTTTCGAGGAAACCTTTTACCGAAAAATAAATAGATAAATAAATAAATAAATTTAAGTTTCTTATTGGTCAAGAGAAAGAATTGATTTTCACATTTTGTATCTTCTCTTATTATTTGGAAAATAGTTTTCAAGAGCGTTTAACTTTTAGCCTTTAGAATCGAAAGCTCGATTGACAATGAGTGTTTAGCATTTTTGTTACTTATAACTAAATGTTATTTAAAGAAGTGGTTTAATCTTATCATTTAGTTTACTTAATTTACGCTTTATAATAACTTATACATTTATATTACCAAATACTTTATTAATAAACAATTAGTGCTCATAACTATTGATAATTGATACTAGTACTAATTATGTTAGTTCTGGTTTTATCAAATATAATTTAGATATGTTTTTATAATCTATTAACTCAACCTCTTAAACAGTAATTATAACTTAAATTCACTCTTTTATTGTTACCAAAAGACATAGAAATTGTAAAAATAAATAAATAAATAAATAAAATCCTTAACTTACTTTGGGATTTAATAACAGATGCCTACTGGGCACTCTTTAATGTGTTAATAATGCATTTAATGTCTAGTTAATAAACTAAAACTTTCTCTTATACTAAAAAATGCATTGAATAAACCTTAATGTATATATAATTTACCGTAATTAAATATAATTTTCAATTTTAATACACTTAAACTTTTTATATATTTACGCCTTATAAGATATTGAGTGGGTACCCATTAGCAAATCATCTCGGAGTTAGTTTTCAAACAATATGTAAATGAATTTAATGGTAATTTTTCTTTTTGAAAAAAAAAAAAAAAAAAAAAACTACCACAAAATTAACATTAAAATTCATTAGAGAAACCAACACGTTTGTGGTAGTTAGTAGACGAAAGATAGATCAAACTTTAAATAGTGAAATCCGTGAACGCAATGATCATTACTCATTAGAGAAATCAACACGAGAACTTGACCATTTGTGACAGTCTGAATCCGTCGTTACAAATTGTACCAAAAAGTCAAAACACACCTATTTAAGTAGACCAACTACCATCCTCTACCCTCTTAATAATTCTAACATCACAACATGTTTTCACCAATCCCCTATGTTCTTCTTATATTTTCCTTTGTGTTCCATTCACATTCATATCCACTATCCACGTCATCGCGATGGATTATCGACCAAAACTCGGGCCAACGCGTAAAACTCGCGTGTGNAAAAAAAAAAAAAAAAAAAAAAAAAAAAAAAAAAAAAAAAAAAAAAAAAAAAAGGTTTTAAGTGAGTATTTATTAAATTTATAAAGCTAATAAAATTCATTTTAGCTAATAAGTTTACTCAGTTACATATAATATATTTAAAATTTAATAACTAAAGTTTTATTGATTACATTCTCTCTTCTTTTTCAGTTTTTTGTAAACAAAATCGACACATTAATTTATAAATATTTATTTAGCTCCATGAAAGTTAAATGAATTTGACCAAATTTTGGGCAATTCTGATTTATTAGCCATCACAAGACTCGATTTTAAAATTGAGTTTTTTCATTGGTCAATAGAAGAATCACTATTTTAAAGTTGTGTTTTCTTTAATTGTTTTTTAGAGTAATAGATTTTTTCGGGGAAACCTTTTACCGAAAAATAAATGGATAAATAAATAAATAAATTTAAGTTTCTTATTGGTCAAGAGAAAGAATTGATTTTCACATTTTGTATCTTCTCTTATTATTTTGAAAATAGTTTTCAAGAGCGTTTAACTTTTAGCTTTTAGAATCGAAAGCTCGATTGACAATGAGTGTTTATCATTTTTGTGATACGATCCTGCGTTATTAGTATTATTATTATTATTATTAATTAATTAGTTTATTTACTTTCCTTTTATTATATTTCTTTTGATACGATCCTGCGTTATTAGTATTATTATTATTATTAATTAATTAGTTTATTTACTTTCCTTTTATTATATTTCTTGGTGAGAAAGTTAGGGCATTAGGTTAAATCTATTATAAATAGGGTACTAGAATTGTAATTCTTATTATGTGGAATGAATATAAAGTATTGATTTGTTAATCAATTGGGGAGTCGGTTTATCTCACTAATATAAACCATCGGGAGAGCTTATTCGACCTCTCGAACGTCGATTATTCTATCTTTATTGTTCTTATATCTCTATATCGAATTGGTTCGTATCAATTGGTATTCAGAGCTGTTCGATTCTAGGGTTTCAAAAAAAAAAGTTACTGTTCATCAGAACACTATTCATCCGAATCACTATTCACATCAAGAAGTTACTGTTCATTCGAATCACTATTTTTGGATATCAATGGCACACATATGGCGGGCTATAATGGAAGAGCATCGAGCAAGTATGGATGCTTACAAAAAGGTCCATAAGGAGACAGTGAGATCTGAAATGCGGATGGCAATTTTATAGCAAAGTATGGAGATGGATATATGGGAGATCAAAGAAAAACTTGCTGAGAGACGGGAATTAATGGAGGTGAGATCAAGTGATTATAGTAATCAAAATAACAGCATGGCAGAAATTCCGTTTGTCCAGGATTCAACCAAACTTATGACAACTGGAAAAAGTAGTGAAGATGGTGGTACTTTGGAGGAGCATATGGTTACGTCAGCTGTGGAGAAGAAAAGTGACCATCAAAATAGCCTGATAGATATTCCGTTGACTAAGGATCCATTGGCAGATATTACGTTCATGGAGGATACAAAAAAATTTATGCCTGCAGAAAAAAGTGTTGAAGATGGCAGTAATCTAGATGATTTTAGGGTTGCATCAGGTATGGAAGAGGCGACTCTTACAACACCAAGCATGGTGGTAGTAGAAGAATTAGGGCAGAAGTTAATCAATGACTTGCATGAGCCTCTTATGGTACTCGAATCAGATGGGAAGATTAACAAGAACAAGTTCTCTATTGCACTTGTTGAGCAAAGTTCTGCGGGAAAGAACTTTGCTGGAAAGAAAAATCAAGCAGAACATCATAAGTTGTTGATATGGCAGATTCTAACATGTGTGGGACATCTTTGGACTAATGTTCGGTTGAAACAAGAACCGGTTCCTGCTCAAAGAAGAACATGGGATCCCGGAATTACTTGAGGCGAATTTTTAAAGCAACACCTTGAGGACAAGGTGTTTTTGAGGGCGGGAGTATTGATACGATCCTGCGTTATTAGTATTATTATTATTAATTAATTAATTAGTTTATTTACTTTCCTTTTATTATATTTCTTGGTGAGAAAGTTAGGACATTAGGTTAAGTCTATTATAAATAAGGTATTAGAATTGTAATTCTTATTATGTGGAATGAATATAAAGTATTGATTTGTTAATCAATTGGGGAGTCGGTTTATCTCACTAATATAAACCATCGGGAGAGCTTATTCGACCTCTCGAACGTCGATTATTCTATCTTTATTGTTCTTATATCTCTATATCGAATTGGTTCGTATCATTTTGTTACTTATAACTAAATGTTATTTGAAGAAGTGGTTTAATCTTATCATTTAGTTTACTTAATTTACGCTTTATAATAACTTATACATTTATATTACCAAATACTTTATTAATAAACAATTAGTGCTCATAACTATTGATAATTGATAGTAGTACTAATTATGTTAGTTCTGGTTTTATCAAATATAATCATTAGATATGTTTTTATAATCTATTAACTCAACCTCTTATTCAGTAATTATAACTTAAATTCACTCTTTTATTGTTACCAAAAGACATAGAAATTGTAAAAATAAATAAATAAATAAATAAAATCCTTAATTTACTTTGGGATTTAATAACGGATGCCTACTGGGCACTCTTTAATGTGTTAATAATGCATTTAATGTCTAGTTAATAAACTAAAACTTTCTCTTATACTAAAAAATGCATTGAATAAACCTTAATGTATATATAATTTACCGTAATTAAATATGATTTTCAATTTAATACACTTAAACATTTTATATATTTATGCCTTATAAGATACTCGGTGGGTACCCATTAGCAAATCATCTCGGAGTTAGTTTTCAAACAATATGTAAATGAATTTAATGGTAATTTTTTTTTTGAACGAAAAAAAAATAAAATAAAATAAAATAATAATAATAATAATAATAATAATAATAATAATAATAATAATAATAATAATAATAATAATAATAATAATAATAATAATAATCTACCACAAAATGAACACTAAAATTCATTAGAGAAACCAACACGTTTGTGGTAGTTAGTAGACGAAAGATAGATCAAACTTTAAATAGTGAAATCCGTGAACGCAATGATCATTACACATTAGAGAAATCAACACGAGAACTTGACCATTTGTGACAGTCTGAATCCGTCGTTAAAAGTTGTACCAAAAAGTCAAAACACACCTATTTAAGTAGACCAACTACCATCCTCTACCCTCTTAATAATTCTAACATCACAGCATGTTTTCACCAATCCCCTATGTTCTTCTTATATTTTTCTTTGTGTTCCATTCACATTCATATCCACTATCCACGTCATCGCGATGGATTATCGACCAAAACTCGGGCCAACGCGTGAAACTCGCGTGTGTAAACTGGCCCGGGCACCTTCACGTCATGATACCCGAAGGTCTAAACAAAAAACGCATGAAAACCATCGTATCCGACATTTCCAATGTGATGGGATTTAATTGTGTACGACTCACATGGGCAACTTACATGTATACACGTTACTCAAATGTGACTGTTTCTATGTCACTAGATAAATGGAATTTGACCGTTGCTAAAGATGGTGTCAAGAAATTTAACCCGGAGATATTGGAAATGAGCATTGTCGAAGCTCAAAATGCCGTGGTAAATGAGCTTGGTAAAGGGGGTTTGATGGTTGTGCTTGATAATCATGTTAGTTTGCCGCAGTGGTGTTGTGGTGATAATGATGGGAATGGGTTTTTTGGCGACGAGTATTTTGATCCTGATGAGTGGGTTCAAGGTTTGGTTGCAGTTTCTCGTCGTTACAAAGGGAATCCTTCGGTATGGGTTACGTGCTTTCGTGTTTAATGTCTAACAAGAAACATAAGTAAATGCAGTAGTACCAATGCGCTTGCGCATGTTCAGAAAAGTTCATTTTCTTTTCCAACGACCACTTCTACAAAATTTATTTATTGTTTCTTAACAAAAGCATGTACTTAAAATGTTATCATGTAATCAAAATTTTGAATTGTTTGTTGAATAGAAATCGAATTAGAAATAACCTTAAAATTCATAAATATGTAAAAATTTGAGAAATATTCCCGTACATGTTAGGTAATCGCTGTGAGCATGCGCAATGAGCTACGAGGTCCACGACAAAATGTGACAAGTTGGTATAACTACATGCAACAAGGTGCCATCGCTATTCATCACGAGAACTCAGACATTCTCGTGATGTTCTCGGGCTTGTCTTATGATACAAACCTTGGATTCTTGAAAAGCCAACCTCTAACCATTGATTTGGATAACAAGTTGGTTTTCGAGTCACATTGGTACCCATTTGGGCAACCTGATGAAAAATGGATTTTCCATACAAATGAATATTGTGCTTATATGACCAAATTGTTCATTGACAATTCTGGGTTTTTGTTTCAAGCAAGCAAAAACCCGGTTCCTCTTTTTCTAAGTGAATTCGGGTTAGATCAGGGAGGTGGAAATGAGATGGAAAATCGTTATTTCACTTGTTTGTTGGCGACAATTGCTGAAAATGACATTGATTGGGGGTTGTGGCAATTACCGGGGAGCTATATGCTTAGGGAAGGGCAAGTCGAAAAGGAAGATGTATTTGGGATGTATGATTCGGCGTGGGAGAAACTTAGAAATTCTACTATGCTTCGAAGATTACAATTTGTTCAAACACAAATCCAAGGTATTGTTCAATATATAAATTAGCAATTCCTAGCCATTAAACTGAATTTAGACAGTAGTCAACTAAATTGCTACATAAATATTTATATACAACATTAAAATCTTGTTTCATAGCATGTAAATTTAGTATTAAATTTTAGATTTTAAATGTTCATATCTAAAAATCTTATGTCTTCTTGATGCTATATATATTACAGGCTATGTCGAATCAAGCACCCCAACATCTTACGTCTTATACCACCCATTAAGTGGTCAGTGTATCAAAGCAAGTGACACGCTTTCCATGACAAATTGTCAACAAGCGAGTAGATGGAATCATGTACGCGATGGAGGCTCAATCCAATTAGCAAACACAACCCGATGCTTAACGACTTTCAGACAAGGTCTATCACCTACCATCAGTGACAACGACAATTGCTCGAGTCCTGAAAGTTCATGGAATGTTGTTTCAAGCTCAAGACATCACTTAGCTTCAAAAGATAACCAAGGGAACAATTTGTGTTTAGAAGTGGATCCTTTCACTTTAAACATCTTAACTAACAAGTGTTTATGTCTAGATGATGATCTAAGAGATGCTTCAAAATGTGACGAAAATCCACAAAGGCAATGGTTGAAGCTCGTTCCAACTGATAAGCTAAACCATGAATAGTTTAGGCGTAAAAAATTATGAAAAGGCAATGATTTTTGAGGCCTTATTAATATAACATATAACTACTTTTCATTTTAATGAAACTAGACGATTACCCTGCATAACAATGAAATTTTAAATTGATAAATAAATGTATTTGTGATATTTAGTCAAGTGTTTCATATAACTTTAATACATACAACGCAAAATAATTATAATGTAGTAATTGGAAAATATTGTAACATGCGACAATTTAGTTCAAATTACAATTCTTAAAACGTATCAAAGAATGTACAAAAACATTTAGTGAAACTAAAAATGAAACATTACATCAATTTTGAAATATGATGTCTTATATAATATAGTTTGTAGGTGAATTTTTAGAAATTATTAATATTGGGATTAAATATAAAAAATTCTCCTCCTTTTTTTAGAAACTACATTCAAAAAAGTTGTTAAAACTTTTCATGCATATTTTGTAAGTGGTGTGTATTTCATTAAAACAACATGAGAAAATTGTCTAAATATACATTCAACTTGCCAGTTTTTACTATTGTATGCATTGAACTTTTTTTTGTCCTATTGTAAAAACAAACTTTGTTAATCTTACTATTGTATCAATACACAAACTTTGTTAATCTTACTATTGTATCAATAATTAGTGTGATTAATCACTGCCACGTCATAAAACAAGCGTATTATTGATACAATAGTAAGATTAACAAAATTTGTGTATACAACAGGAAAAAAAAGTTCAATGCATACAATAGTAAAAAAATGGCAAGTTGAATGTATTTTTAGACAATTTTCCCAAACAACATTGTTTGAATTTTTATAATATGAAGTAAACAAAAAATTAAAAATTAAGCTTTCTAAGTTTTAAGCAAATACATCTTTGCTTTGTATGTAGTAGAAATTATATTTAGCTATAGCCATTTAGTTCCATTATAAAAAGGAAATTGTTAAATATAGCATTAACGGTTACATTTAACATCTTTTAACCGGGTTTATGTACCACTAATTATCCATATTTTTGTTTATTAAACGTGACACTTAAAAGTATGTTTAGCAAAATCTTTATAAAAATCTTTAGCACCCTTCAAAAGGTTTAATTTGGGCTTTAGCTTCAAGAAATGAGTCCAACAACACGGATACTTAACACAAAACTACATACAAGGTTTTTATACAAAAACTGCTCATTTATTTTTGTGAAAACATTAATCTAACAGCGTACGTGGGACTATGGTTAGATTATCTATCAAGTAAAGTGCACACATATATGCCAATGGCAAACTGATAACATATGAAATTATGAATATTATGATGATATGAAACATAACTATATATTCTGTTCAATATTAATTGCACCTGAGAATTGAGATAGGCATAGTTAACTCCACCTGTAAATCTGTAATTTCTCGTATTGATTACGTCAAATATAAAATACTAAAATAAAATGCATCAAGTCAAACCATATAACATTCTATATATTTGATAAACGATCTTGTTTAAAAAGAATTTTTATAGACGATTTTCCTAATTTTATGTCGATGGTTACAATTGCACGACTGTCATACACGTCTATTTAATTTGTTTCANATATTTTCGAAAAAATATTTTCGAAAAAAAATATTTTCGAAAAAAAAAATTGGAATTAAAAATAGGGACGTTGGATGCAAATTACAAAAACTTCAGGGTAAAATGGTCTTTACAAAAAAAATCTTTGTCTTTATTACTCAAATAAAGACAAGAATGTCAACATTATTGCTCAGATAAGTATTTTTTTTTGTTCGCTGCGCAAAAGTGATTTTTTTGACAAGTATAGTACGTTTTGAAAGAATTAACCCTTTTAGAAATTATTAATATTGGGATTAAATATAAAAAATTCTCCTCCTTTTTTTAGAAACTACATTCAAAAAAGTTGTTAAAACTTTTCATGCATATTTTGTAAGTGGTGTGTGTTTCATTAAAACAACATGAGAAAAAAGTTGTTAAAACTTTTCATGCATATTTTGTAAGTGGTGTGTGTTTCATTAAAACAACATGAGAAAATTGTCTAAATATACATTCAACTTGTCAGTTTTTACTATTGTATGCATTGAACTTTTTTTTTGTCCTATTGTAAAAAAAAACTTTGTTAATCTTACTATTGTATCAATACACAAACTTTGTTAATCTTACTATTGTATCAATAATTAGTGCGCTTAATCACTGCCACTTCATAAAACAAGCGTATTATTGATACAATAGTAAGATTAACAAAGTTTGTGTATACAATAGGAAAAAAAAAGTTCAATGCATACAATAGTAAAAAAATGGCAAGTTGAATGTATTTTTAGACAATTTTCCCAAACAACATTGTTTGAATTTTTATAATATGAAGTAAACAAAAAATTAAAAATTAAGCTTTCTAAGTTTTAAGCAAATACATCTTTGCTTTGTATGTAGTAGAAATTATATTTAGCTATAGCCATTTAGTTCCATTATAAAAAGGAAATTGTTAAATATAGCATTAACGGTTACATTTAACATTGTACCACTAATTATCCATATTTTTGTTTATTAAACGTGACACTTAAAAGTATGTTTAGCAAAATTATAAGTTTATATTAAATCCCGTTCAAGCGACGCCGTTTCTACACTGGGTTTCCCGCCATTTTTTTGGGCCAGTTTTGGCCTGCGTGTTTTTGCCCAATCCTGTGTGTTCCGGTCCATTTTATGTGTCGTACATATTTCCGGAAGCTTCATGGTCTTCTCATACCGACTTTCAGATCCAATTATCCATTTTCATTGAAGCTAATTATCCATCTTCTTCCACCCTCATCTCTATCTCTCTGTGTGTAAAAAAGGAGAAAAAAAGATGATGTGATGGTAGGTTGGTTATGTGGTGGTGCGGTGACTGAGGATAATACGGGGGTTAGTCTGATTTGTGGAAGAGATTAACTGGAATCTTTCGCTACCACTTAAAAAAAATTCAGAAGGTATTGCTTTCTATTGTAAATCAAGTTTAGGATTCCTTTGTGTTTTTGTTTTTATGAATTGGGTGGATGCAGCCAACCACCACACCGGAACCAACACCACAGATAGCCTAGCAACGAGCCTGACGTGAATCATCGGAGATAGGATGTGCTTCCAGGAAGTGAGCCGAGGTATTTTTTATACTTTTTTTTTAAGATTTGGCTGAAACCGTGTGTTAATTGATAGGTTTTTGTGGGTTTATGTTTGATGTTGTGCTTTTTTTTTTGCGTACGAGGGTATTGAAAAGTTTAAAGTTTTATTCTGATTTGGTGTTGTATCAGTTGCACTCCAACTGTTTGATGAAATGTCTGGGTGAAAATTGTAGTCATAGTTTTGGTTTCTTTTGTTTGATGAAATGTCCGGGTGAAAATTGTAACGGATGTTTGTTTAAGCTTATGTTGAGGAATGCATTTTCTAACTATTTTTATAAACAATGTAAATTTTCCCTCTTTTTTTGTGGCTTATTACATATTTCCTGAAGTGGCCATGCTGCAAGATCCACTTTTAGCAACTTTAAGTACTTTTAGCAAGTGTGTAGTTTAGATTTTGTGATAACGTCTTTGAATTGTAAGTTAGATGGTGGAATGTTGACTAATAATAAGCCAAACATGAGGAAAGTTGGTTGGATAAGGAAAAGTTTTTTTTGAAGTACTTAGAGAATTTTTAAGTTAAATGGTGTAATGAACAGAATCTGTCGATAGAAACTTTCAACATATACAATGTATATGTTGAAAGTTTTGTCAGTAGATATTCATATTATTTTGATACACAACTTAATGAACTTAAAACTGATTTTGCTATACATATTTGAAATCGGCCACGTGGATTCAGATTTCTTACATACGTAATGTTTGTAACGTTTTGTTAATTGTGTAGGTGTCGACGTACGAGGTAGCAGCATGTCGGCCTGCGTACGTGACCACGCCGACCGTAGGTGAGCTTCAACTTATTTTGAACCGAGTGTATTGGTAGTCGCTTGAAGCATGAGATAATGATTATTCATTGTTGTGTAGACCAATAAAAATAGATGGGGATTAACGTAATAATTGACAGCGATCACTGGACTGCCCAAATTCTATGCGTCTCTTGCCGAACATGTCACCCTGGATTCGCTTGCGATAGTAGTCGAGTTCTTTGTATTGAGTAGCCAAAGTCGGATAAAGAAGTATGTGATCTGCCCATTTTTTGCTTGGTACCAATCTTTTGTTGTAATAGATAACTGTGTGCGCATAATTTGATTTTTCTGTATCACGTGTTGGTTTACTAGAGTCAGTTTCTTACTGACTCTTGAGGACAAGAAAAGGGGAAAATATTGAAAAACAAAGGGGCAAGATAGATTACAAAGTTGGAGGAAAAATAACAAAGTATTCACCAACAGTCTAAAGGTAATTAATTCAAACTATTTTATCGAATTTAATTGTTTCATTGAATAATCTCAGTTCAGAGGTTGCAGATAATAAATAGTTATGTCGAAATATGTGTTTACCGAATCTCTTTTTCTATTTACAGTGCGATTCAGAAACCATATGTGGTATCTGGCACACTTATTGGTACAAACCTAGAAGGCATGATTTTCGGACGCAAGTATATATGACATTACGGTTTTAAAAGTAATTTATCTGTATGTTTCAACGTACTACTCCATCAATGGTTTCAGACAAGGTATGTCGGGAAGAGACCGACAGGAAGTTCAAGGCATGCCCACGAACTACTGGAACAGCAGTCCCACAAGCATAAAGCTGAAAATAAGAACTCCCACACACCCCGGTATAGGTATTACGGTATTACCATACGTTAATATAGTTGGTATTCAGAGTTTATTTATTTTATTTTTCTTTTCTTTTTTTGATTCTCAATAATTTGTAGTTGTGATAGGTATTAACAACAATACGCAAAACTGTTGCACTAACTCACACCCGTAAAGTGCACGATTATGTTCCCTGGATGAAGGTAATTTAGACTACTGTTACATTTAGCAATTATTTTACGATGCATTGATCTCTTTCAACGCGCTTGATTTTTTGCTTTAATCTATACTAATGTTTAACAGTTTGCTGCTGTAATAGGTATTAACATTGGCGTACAAAATGGACGACGCTACATTTAGTGGTTACCTGATGGTGACCTCGGTATTCATACCGCCTTAGAGGATGGACAACCATTCGTTCCTGAATCATACGTTATCCGGCTGTGTTTCTTACCTAAAAAGTCTTCGTGCGTGTGTTTCTTGCTTGGCGGGTACTCCGCTGATACATGCCTGCTACTTTTGCTATATCTTTAGTAGTTTCTTGGGTGCCAAATTTGTTGTCCTTAGATACTGATTTACCATTTCTCTGTTTCTGCAGCTTGCCAAAACGGGCATTCCTTTCATCATTCTCCCACAAGTAACAATTGCTCACACATGAGAAGCCAAGGTATTTGATGTCATTTATGCCAATATGTTTTTACTGGTATCCTACAGAATCTGTTGGTCTTAGATACTGACTCGATATCTTTCTTTTGATGCAGACCAGCAACATGGATTATCTCTTCGCATATCTGGTACAGATAATAGGCACAACAACATCATACAATCGTTGGCTGTAAGTATCTTAATTAATCTCTTGAAATACAAAACTGGTGCTTCCATTCGCGTCTTTTAGATCGTACAATATATCAGGTGCGAGTTACGTTACATGAATATACTAATGATTGTTGTTGTATTAGGTGCGACTGAAAGAACGGAAACGAAAGCCGGTGTCCTAGGCAAAAATTATGGTGTTTGTTATGCAGAAGATGTGTAAGATTTTCCTTTTGGCAGGCGCTGATGATGAATGCATGTTTACTCTATCTAAAGGATTCCACGATAACCAACCATATTTACTGGCCTTCAAGGAGATACATCTCAAGTATGTATTCTTTGTTTTTTTATTTCTACATTTCAGATTCGATGCCATCGCTGGAGTGAACGGCACATGCTTTTCAATTTTGACTTATTCTATGATTAAATTGGTTTCTAGATTATTCCAATTGTGATTTGTCCAGCTGCAGTACAATGTAGCGTGTTCTACAACTGTATAGCATATCCTACAGTTGCAGTACAATATAGCGTGGTTTTTTCATGATTAATTCAGTTTTCTTTATGATTAATTCAGTTGAAGTCGCTTCTATGATGGTTTTTTCCTGAGATCCAACGAAAAGTTAGTTAAGATGATATTGATATCTGGAGACATACTGAAAACCATGCCTTTCGAACCAAATGCAACGCCCGTCTTCCAAATCAAAAGAAAAAGGGGGAAGAAAGATGGAACTAAATATCGCTTCATCTCTTGGTACGTACGTAAATTCATTGTGGCCACTAAATCAAAACAATTTTCATTCTAAATTCACCAAGTAAATTAGGAATGTTTATATTTCTTAATAAATAAAGCCGAATTTGGTCCTGCATTCTCTATTGTTTTAGTATGTACCTTGCCAGTTATACCATGTTCTCAAGTAAATTCTATCATTGTGAAACATGTACAATCATTTTGTTTTGCCACTGAAAATACAATTTATATACAGGTTGAATATTTTTCATAGTGTTGAATTTATTTAGCAACCATTGTTGTACCTATTGTTGATTTTCATATTACAACGCCTAAATATTCTACTATTATTTTTATGCAAAATCGCCTCGGCCAAAAAAAAGGCCCGCCCGCAACGCGGCGGATTACTGCCAATCTTGTCTTTATAAAAATCATTAGCACCCTTCAAAAGGTTTAATTTGGGCTTTAGCTTCAAGAAATGAGTCCAACAACACGGATACTTAACACAAAACTACATACAAGGTTTTTATACAAAAACTGCTCATTTATTTTTGTAAAAACATTAATCTAACAGCGTACGTGGGACTATGGGTAGATTATCTATCAAATAAAGTGCACACATATATGCCAATGGCAAACTGATAACATATGAATATTATGATGATATGAAACATAACTATATATTCTGTTCAATATTAATTGCACCTGAGAGGCTGAGATAGGCATAGTTAACTCCACCTGTAAATCTGTAATTTCTCGTATATAAAATACTAAAATAAAATGCATCAAGTCAAATCATATAACATTCTATATATTTGATAAACGATCTTGTTTAAAAAGAATTTTTATAGACGATTTTCCTAATTTTATGTCGATGGTTACAATTGCACGACTGTCATACACGTCTATTTAATTTGTTTCAAATGTTAGTTATATATTGCAATTCTATTAACTCAAGTCGCTAGACAGAAGATAAAATTTAGTCCTACTTGCTTATTTCTTGCCTAAATAACTCAAAACTGTAACTAATTAAATTTCTTGATATACATTTCTTTTTTCTTTTTGGAAATGATAGTGACTTTAATTCTAACTTTAATTGTAGTTAACGACGAGAAGAAAAGATCCATATGTCTAGTGTAGTTAAGTAAATATAAAGTCAACGCCTTTTATGGAACTGGAAATGACAGTGACTTTAATTCTAACTTTAATGGTAGTTAGCAGACGAGAAGAAAATATCCATATGTCTAGTGCAGTAAGTAAATATAAAGTCAACGCATAGATTATACTCTTTGTGACAGGTTGTATATGTCGCTAAATGTCAAGATGAGAACCTATTTAAGGAGCACATTTACTTTACAATAACCTGTGATAATTTCCAACATGTTTTCGCCACTCACCTATGTTGTTCTTACTTTTTTCTTTGTGTTTCATTGTCATTCATATCCGTTATCCACTTCATCACGATGGATTGTCGAGAAAAGCTCTGGCAATCGCGTGAAACTAGCGTGTGTAAACTGGCCTAGCCACCTTCACGTTATGATCCCCGAGGGTCTTAACAAAAAGCCAATAAAAGCCATTGTATCAGACATAACTAATGTCATGGGCTTTAATTGTGTACGGCTCACATGGGCTACTTACATGTACACACGATACTTAAATGTGACTGTTTCTCAGTCACTAGATCAATGGAATTTGACCGTTGCTAAAGATGGTGTCAAGAAATATAACCCGGAGATATTGGAAATGAGCATTGTCGAAGCTCAAAAAGCCGTAGTAAATGAGCTTGGTAAAGGGGGTTTGATGGTTGTGCTTGATAATCATGTTAGTTTACCGAAATGGTGTTGTGGTGGCGATGACGGTAATGCATTTTTTGGCGACGAGTTTTTTGATCCTGACGAGTGGGTTCAGGGTTTGGTCGCGGTTGCTAGTCAATGTAAAGGCAATCCTACGGTATGNTTTTCTTATTAGATAATATTTTATATTTATCCATAACACAAGTAGAAGATAAATACAAAAAATATAGATAAGATGCAATTAACAATAGGATTAAAATTTTTAAATAATTATCTTTAATAATAAAAAACTATAATTAAACATCATAAATCAAACAAAACAAAGATTAAATTATTTGTTTTTTAATAAATAAAAATATATGATTCAAAAAATTTAAAAAAAAAACCCCGCGCGTGCGCGGGCATTATAACTAGTGTTAGTTATATATTGCAATTCTATTAACTCAAGTCGCCAGACAGAAAATAAAATTTAGTCCTACTTGCTTATTTCTTACCTAAATAACTCAAAACTGTAACTAATTAAATTCCTTGATATACATTTCTTTTTTCTTTTTGGAAATGATAGTGACTTTAATTCTAACTTTAATTGTAGTTAGCAGACGAGAAAAAAAGATCCATATGTCTAGTGTAGTTAAGTAAATATAAAGTCAACGCCTTTTATGGAATTGGAAATGACAGTGACTTTAATTCTAACTTTAATGGTAGTTAGCAGACGAGAAGAAAAGATCCATATGTCTAGTGTAGTTAAGTAAATATAAAGTCAACGCATAGATTACATGCTTTGTGACAGGTTGTATATGTCGCTAAATGTCAAGATGCGAACCTATTTAAGGAGCACATTTACTTTACAATAACTTGTGATAATTTCCAACATGTTTTCGCCACTCACGTATGTTGTTCTTACTTTTTTCTTTGTGTTTCATTGTCATTCATATCCGTTATCCACTTCATCACGATGGATTGTCGAGAAAAGCTCTGGCAATCGCGTGAAACTAGCGTGTGTAAACTGGCCTAGCCACCTTCACGTTATGATCCCCGAGGGTCTTAACAAAAAGCCAATAAAAGCCATTGTATCAGACATAACTAATGTCATGGGCTTTAATTGTGTACGGCTCACATGGGCTACTTACATGTACACACGATACTTAAATGTGACTGTTTCTCAGTCACTAGATCAATGGAATTTGACCGTTGCTAAAGATGGTGTCAAGAAATATAACCCGGAGATATTGGAAATGAGCATTGTCGAAGCTCAAAAAGCCGTAGTAAATGAGCTTGGTAAAGGGGGTTTGATGGTTGTGCTTGATAATCATGTTAGTTTACCGAAATGGTGTTGTGGTGGCGATGACGGTAATGCATTTTTTGGCGACGAGTTTTTTGATCCTGACGAGTGGGTTCAGGGTTTGGTCGTGGTTGCTAGTCAATGTAAAGGCAATCCTACGGTATGATGTTATGTACTTAATAAAGTTAGTGTTTAACAAAAGTCATTTAAGTGTTTTTTTGTGTGTCTGACATTTTTTACGATAGTCAAAAGGGATATTAATGCCTAACACAAAAAAGTCAAAAGGGATTATAATTTGTTCTTTATAGTTGTAATTATTCAAAAATAAAATGAAATAAAATAAAATTAAAAAAAAAAAAAAAAAAAAAAAAAAAAAAAAATCGTTGTCAGTCATTTTTACTTGTGTAATATTTTAGTATTTAACTTTAGTAATTTTAGACATAGGTCTACATTGTTATACATAGAAAAACATGTTTAAAGCTATTTTTCTTACTGTGAACTAACCCAAAGTCACTTTTAATGATATAAATAAAAAGTTAAAATAAAATAAACGGTAGTTAACATTTTTTGGAAAATTTATTCCTTTAATTTCATACACTAGTTCTACTAACTTTTTAGAAATCCTCTATGTGCATTAACGCAATATGCCAAACATTTTAGGTAGTTGCTATGAGCATGCGGAACGAGCTACGAGGACCACATCAAGAAATATCAATTTGGTACAACTTCATGCAACAAGGCGCGGTGGCTATTCATAATGCGAACCCTGAAATTCTTGTGATTTTATCGGGTTTAGACTATGATTCAAACCTCGGATTCTTAAAACATAAACCTCTTACGATCAATTTGGATAACAAGTTAGTTTTCGAGTCACATTGGTACCCATTTGGGCAATCTAATGAAAAATGGGTTGCCCAAACAAATGAATACTGTGGCGAGGTGACGAAAACATTTATGGATAATTCGGGGTTTTTGTTTCAGGCAGACGAAAACCCTGTTCCTCTTTTCCTAAGTGAATTTGGAATAGATCAAAGAGGTGGAGATGAGATGGAAAATCGTTATTTCACTTGCTTGTTGGCTACTGTGGCTGAACATGACATTGATTGGGGGTTATGGCAATTACCGGGGAGCTTTATGCTTAGGGAAGGTAAACTCGACGTGGAAGATGTATATGGGATGTACGATTTTGAGTGGGAGAATATTAGAAATTCTAGGGTGCTCGAAAGGTTGCGGTTTATTCAAACAAAGATCCAAGGTATCTCTTCTAGTAAAATAAGTACCAATGCATGATTATTAAAAGTTATATACAAGCATAAGTGCATAACTAGCATTGTTTGATACATTGGGATGTTATATTACAGGTTATAACGAATCAAGCAACCCGACATATTATTTCTTGTACCACCCTTTAAGCGGTCAATGTATCAAAGCAAGCGGCGATACTCTTCTAATGACAGATTGCCAACAAGCGAGTAAATGGAACCATGATCATGATGGTGGCTCGATCGAATTAGCAAACACGCCGGAATGTTTAACTACTAGTGAACAAGGTCAAACTCCTATGATAACCGATCAAGTAGATTGCTCGAGTCCTCAAAGTTCATGGAATGTTGCTTCAGGTTCAAGACATCATCTGGTTTCAAAAGATAACCAAGGGAACAATTTGTGTTTGGAAGTGGATATTTCTTCTCTTCACATCGTGACTAACAAATGTTTATGTCTAGACGATGACTTGAATGATGTTCCAACGTGTGGGTATAACCCGACAAGGCAATGGTTGAAGCTTATTCCAACCAGTATATAAATATGATTGATACAACATGAATAGTTAGACGTTTAAGACTATATGATTCTTAAAGATAAGAATTATAGATTAAGTTTTTGAGAATTAATACAACATTATATCAATGTCTAAAAGTTTCGATCTATTAATTTTGCCTGGATTTCGATATAGACATTGATAATCACTTTCAATTAGAATGCGCATTAAGCAGTTTGGTCCAATAGTTGGCCCAAGTTCTACCTATTTGGGCTTTCTGCATTTAATCAATTTTATTGAGCTTATAAATAAAGAATCTGGTAATTTGTTTCCTTGAACATCATAAATTCATAAATCATAATGTCACATATTTCGAATGTCATATTTTCTGAAAATAATAAAATAGTGTACATAATGTATTATAGTCTTGTGGTTTTGAGGAAATATGAACCTTTGACGTCTCTTTGATTCTATCCAACTGTCCGCGTAAGGACTTTCGATGGAATTGAAACCCATACATAATTTCGTCATTTCATGGACCCAAAGTTTGAAAAAACTTGATTAATTAGCTAGTAATGGAAGATGGTGACTTGGTGATTAAGGTGGATATTCCACCTTATCATATTTTCCTTTCTAATGTTCTTTCTTAGAAGAGATCACGGGTAACGTAATAAGAAGTTAGCAACATATAATTAGTTTGTAAACGTTTCGCTTAACCATGTAAATTTCGTTCGCCTTTGCTTTTTCTGGACGATGTGTATATTTTCGCCAACTCAAATATATTGACACTTTCAATTTGGTCCAAGTTATGTTGACCCGAAAACGACACTAGACGTTTAACATTGACAGTGAGATATATTAGCTTTGGATTTGTTTGGAAAGCTGAGTATGCTCTGTTTTTCAATGAATGAGAGAGAACAAGTTGTTTAAACAGGACCAATTTATAAACTCAAAACTTGATCAACAACATCAATATATTTTTCTTGATTGGTTCTGGTGTTCTATGGTTTGATGGAGTAGTTAATAGAAGTTGACATACGTTTGATTATACATATGTGTATTTGTATATCGATTTCGCAACTTGTAATTCTTAACAAGTTTAATAATTTGCTTAATCTCGAATATCATATTTGATATTGAGGTCGATTTCATCATTCTGGTTATGCATTCCACAGTGATTTTTCAAAAACCTAATCAAACATACCACATCAACCGTTACGACATACAAATCAATTTCTAATCATTCGTACCATTTAGGCATTTACAACATCACACTCAATGATCGGACAATAACAAACTAGACTTACACTTACACATAACCAAACTGAACTTACGTATCGTATTAAACATCAAAAAACTATACGAATCGAATTATCCTAAACCGATGTACTCAGGGCCGTCCCATGAATTTATGAAATTTTTGAGGGCCCTGTACGAAATTAAATTATGAGGCCCTTCGATAAGGAATGCTATATATAAAGTGTCACCATTTATAAGATATAATGCAATTAGTTATCTAAACGTTCTAACATATTACTTATTTAAGATACTTTCTCATCTAAATAGTTTTTTCTTTGTGAAAAGTATGCGTACACATGCATATAATTATTAACGGGACAAATTTTGAGGCCCTTAAAAATTTTGGGGCCCTGTGCGATCGCTCACCTTGCACACCCTCAAAGCCGGCCCTGGATGTACTATATGTATCTCTATTCTCAACTGCATACATGGCTCGATCTCGTATAAACGTTCTAGAAGCTTCTATTACTTCATCATCATCATCATCATCATCATCATAACAAATTCATATCCTATCAGGTTCAATTCTATTAAATTCTCTTCACTATATCTATCAAAAAATTAACTATACGAATCGCGTTATGCCGTTATATATCTACTGCATACGTGACTCAATTTCGTATTTAGTAATGTTCTAGAATAAGCTTCTAACAGAAAATAACCAAATGAAATCAGCATAACGAACTCGTAACAAACCGCCTCGTCACATCGATCCTCACCGTACAGTTCATCTCAACCGTTTTCGCTCGATTTCGAATCTTCAAAACCCTAACTCTCCCACTCATTTTCACAAAAACAAAAATCTCAACTAACTCCGTCTCATTCGACTCATTCGACTCGAAACTCATCGAAACGCTAACCGCTTTCCTCGACCTAGCTCCAACTCTTCCACCGATGACGTCACCGCCTCCGATCATGACGTCATTGTGAAATATTACACCTTTACATTTCTCGTAACTGTACGGCCCGTAGTTACGGTTACTGATGGTTAACTCAGTTGACATTGTGACGTTAAGTGGTGATGATGATGACGTCACGTTGAAGTGTTGTAGTGAGGTGATGGTGAGGTGGAGGTTAGGGCTAGTGACACGTAGGATGACGGAGAATGTGATTAGGAGGATTAGTGAGATGAGGACGATAGAGGCGAGGATGTATACGGGTGATTTGCTGGCTTTTTTGTGGTGGTTGTTGTGGTGTTTGGATGGTGTTGATGGTGGCGCGTGGGGTTTTGGGGTGGTGCGTGGTGCCATGTTGTAAAGTGTGTGTGTGTGAGATTTTGGAGGTGGAATGAAATGTGAGTTTGTTGTGTTTGAAAGTGTGGGATTTATAAATAGGAGGGAAAAGAAGGAAGATATTTTGAAGTTGTGAAGTTTTGTATTTTCCTTTGGTTTTTAAAACTTTATATTATTTGGTCGAAGAGATTAATTTCATTGGTAACGCTAGGGTGTGGCAATTTGGGTCGTGTTCAAATTAGTAGATTTGGGATGATAGGTTCAAACATCTCAACCTAAACTTAACATGTTTAGTCGATAGTGTTGAAAAGTTTAACATTAGTTTTAACATGTTTATTAAACGGGTCACTCGTATTGACCCTTTTACGATTCGAATATAAGTTTATATTTAATTGACACATATGCATATATCATTATAGAATATTTCGAAAATCGATGATATATCATAAGAAACAAATACATCTTGCTATAATGAAACTAAACACATAACTTCTAACATTTAACATTTAATAATAGGTTGTTTCGGTTGAGAAAAAAATGCACAAACAAGCACCAACGAAATGTAAGTGACATATGAGTGGGCGTAATAAGGGACTAGACCACGCGTTTTAGTCCATGACCATGTGTGGTCACATATTACATCACTATGCGTGCAGGTAGTTTGGTCATCTTGATAATCAAACATGAATATTACTTTATGCATGAGTAAGGACATATTTAAGATTTTTTGAAGGGTGTTGCATAATTTTTCTAAAAGAGTCGGTATAAATATCCTTCCTCATAAGTGCTAAATCGGAACAACAAAAGAATTTTTGGGCTAACCTGCAGTAGCTAAAAAATATTATTATGGGTTGCACATGTTAAAATTTTACACTTTAGAAAAAAATTACATTTCGGGACTCGAAATCGGCTGTGGCATGAATTACACCTCACTCTCAAGTGGGTTCGTCCTTGTGTCTAGATGTGTTGTGCGGTATTTTTATGTTTAAATAAAGTATGTTTTGTGTAGTAGTTTGATGGTCACTTGTGAGAATAGTTATTTATGTGGAACGTGACTAATAAATAAAGCCAACACTCTAATTACATCTGGTCTAATATTTAAGGTGGTTCGCACGATTAAAGTAATTGTTGCTACGTCCAAGGTTGTCTAAAGAGGACATTTTTTGTTACATGTTTACAATTATATACGAGATGTACAATATAAAGACTGCTATTTTTAAAATTCAAACCCGCGTAATTTTCTCTACAATTCAACTTCAACTCGATCTTGTTCTAAATCGAAATAAATCAGACCGGTATAGCTTATAGTTTACAATATTTTCATTTATAGATTTTGAATTCGATCATGTACAAATCCATCAGGAATTCAGGATGAGATGATATATTATTACCAGGGCCGTCCCATGAATTTATAAAATTTTTGAGGGCCCTGGACGAAATTAAATAATGAGGCCCTTCGATAAGGAATGCTATATATAAAGTGTCACCGTTTATAAGATATAATGCAATTAGTTAGCTAAACGTTCTAACATATTACTCATTTAAGATACTTTCTCATCTAAATACTTTTTTCTTTGTGAAAAATATGCGTATACATGCATATAATTATTAACGGGACAAATTTTAAGGCCCTTAAAACTTTTGGGGCCCTGTGCAGTCGCTCACCCTGCACACCCTCAAAGCCGGCCCTGATTATTACATTGGCATAAACCAGATGGGTGTAAGTGTCGATTGCCTGTCTCATATTCGCTCGTCAAATAAGTTCAAACAAAGTTAGAAGGTCACTACCGATATTGACCAACTCCAAGCTCTGTTCTAACTTCTAACAAGTTATATTGGGTGAAACCTCAGTTTAACTTAATTTTCCATTTCAGTGTTCTATAACTTAGGTTCAATCGTTTACATACGATGCAGTTTTCTCAACAATGGTTATTCGATAAGGTAACTTAGAATGAATGGCAGTAACTCTTCTAATATGTCCTTATAACATCCTTGAAATCAATGATTTCGTTAAACCCATAGTGCATACGAGAGTAGTTGAAAGATCAAACATGACTTTTAAAACAGTAACGATTTGGTTTCCTATTCTGGAACAGCAACAATTATCCAAGAATGAACCGACTGAAAATGTATGAGAGGAAATATCAATTTTCATCTGAAAATGATGAAAAAATTGTTGGGTGTATGACTTTGAAGCTTCTATATGGACAATCAAAATAGAGCAGCAATAAACATCTAAAAAGCCCGAATCGATTAAAAACTTTTAGTGCATCAATAAGATTTTCAGTTTGATATTTATTTACACACAAACACAGAAATATAACTAAAAGATCCGAGTAAACATAAACAGTTATGGAGAAAATATGAATCCAAATACGACCTAAAGAACAACTTTATAACGCGTGAACAATTATCTTCACAACAATCAAGCATCATGTTGCTCTAGAAATATCATCATTCAACCTATATGTAGCCGCAATCATTCCATACAGTATAAAACTACATAAGAAAGCATATCATGTCTTTCATGATCATAGTGTGATACCTACAACAATATACCTCAATCTCAGAAACAAGTAGTACCTACTGATGATTTTACTTTCACTCTAATATGTTCCTACAAAACCTTGAATAACGGATCTTCCAAGGTCATCCTACCCTTGAATGATGCAACCAGCATAGATGCCAACGACAATAACTGCTGCAAAACATATCATAATTATGCATGTAGCAATAATCATATTTGATTTTGCTTTGGTTTTTATCCACTTTTCTGCATGTAGCAATAACCCCATTTTTGTTCTTTGCTTCTTTGTACTTATGATGCAACAAACTTTCCAACTTCTTCAATTTAATCACATGTATGTATTAATATTATATATAAGCTAAAGCAGAAATATGTGATAAGAAAATACTCCCTCGTACATCTGTCCCAAAATTATTGTCGACTCTTATAAAATGTCCCGTGATTACAGTCCACTTCGAAGAAAAGGGATATTTGTTTAAGTTTACCATATACCCCTAATTAACAATTTTATCCAAAAAAAATATTAAAAAAAAATAAATAAATAAAAAATTGTCCACCAATATGTCCCAAAACTATTGTCCACTTATGAAACGAAATGTATACTTGGTAAATTGCCGCTAATCAAAATAACTATCACAAAACTTAAAGAGAACATTTGATATTGGTGAAAGGCTAGGGTAAGATTGTCATTATGCTAACTAAAAGTTGTCCACCTTGCTATTAAAATGTCCCGGGAATTGTTCACTTCTAAAAAAAGAATAATTGGTTAAGTATCCATATAAAAGAATAATTTGTTAAGTATCCATATTAACCCTAAGGGCCTAATTAAATTTCTATCATAAAAATTAAAGAATCTAAATATTGTTAAAGGGTAAAAGTGTAAAACTGTCATTTCAGCTAACTAAAATATGTAATAATCATTTTTTTTTGCCTAGACATCTAGTGACAATGATTTTGGGAAATAAGAAAAAAAAAATGAGCAGAAATATTAGAATAGGAAAAACAGACTCACCTTAAACCACAAAATCTCTTTATGCATCCGTAAAGCTGGATTAGGAATTTCATCAACTTCTTTCAAAGGTTCTGACAGCCTGACCTTGCCGCCATATGCAACAGATTATTTTCATCTTCATAAGTTTGTAGATTAAGAATGTGATACTTGTCATCAGGAATCTCGTGTACCCAAAAGTCTATTACTTTCTTAGAACGACATAATACTGCTGCTTCAATAAGGTAATAACCCTCTGCTTCATCATAAGTGCATCTGGGAAATGTGTTGTGATTTCTTTCAATGCTTCTTTTATGTCAAGCCTCACCGACAGAGTAGCAGCATACATAAATTAGTAACATGTGTCAATAAGTGTATCTTTTTTACGAAGTTTGTTGCATATACTTCTGAGAAGGAGAAGAGGTTTATGGTCTTTTAACTTCACTTTCAGGAAACTCTTTTACTTCATCCAATAACGGTTCTGCAGTTGATTTTCATAGAAAATATGTAAAATATCTTAGTATTAAGCAGTGAACTGTATTTTGTAATAATCATGACATAAGTAATATTTGCTACACGTTCATAATGATTGAAGAAAACAGGAATATGGAATAAAAATGAAGGACTATGATGCCAATGCAACTCTTTTTCGAATAACCTTATCATTGATTTGATTACAATATCCAAAATTATATCATAAAAGAAGATTCAAAACACCAGGAGAAAGCACTTGGTGACAAACGTGGCCTCAAATGGATATCAACACAAATTAATATTTTGAAAACAACACAATACACTTTTTGGTAATCGTCATCATTATCTATACTACCTTATAATGTATTTAGGACATCTATATTTAGAAGTCTTAAAATGTTTAAGACCAAAAACATTTCTTAATAGGAAGATGCATACTGATTGGCTCAGAAACGGTCAACAAAAGTCAACCAAGGAATTGGTCAACTAAAGTCAACAATCTAAGAGCTCAATGCAAGTGTCCAAGGAGTATAGAATATTCCCGGGTCGTTTAGTAGATTAGAAGTTATTTGATGATGTTAGTTCTTTGTTTGATGTATGTTGCATAAACTAGTATCTCAGTTTAAGCAATACATTCATCTCCTTTGATAAAAGTCAAATTGACCTTGATTTTCTTATTGTTTCACTTGACTTGATCCTAGGTGCATTACTACCCATAGTGTTAGATTGTTGTTAAAGTTGCTTAATATAGTATTTTCAATAGCTTATTATTAATATTCAGTCATTAGTTTAGGATTAACTCTTCACATGAAGTCCAAAGTTTTTAATGTCGTTGAAAAAGTCAAAATGGTTAGTTTCAGTTTTTTTTTTTATTAAAGTTGGAATTTTCTATTATCTTTTGGTG
>LBNU01012266.1:57149-95601 GCA_014162995.1 Artemisia annua
GTTAATTGGCAAAACTCCTAGGAAGTCAATCATCTTTCGAAAAACCAGGGGATCTTCAAAGGGGTCTAACTCGGTGTCCCTAGCCAAAAGTTGTTCTACCGTTTGTGTTCGGTTCACGAATTCGTCTTCTAGGTAGAATGGGCGTTGGGGTCCTATGAAGTCTCCTTCTAACCATGGTCCATATCTAGAGGGCCTCCTATTAACATCGGTTGATTCCTCAAGGGTGTCATAGGCATGTTTCTTAACATCATATACCGACCAAGTTTCTCCTTCTCCTACCGCTATCTTAGATTCCTTAGTCTAGGGATGGCAACGGGTCGGGTTTGGGTCGGGTTTTAGTGAACCCGTACCCGTACCCGTTTATGAAATCCATACTCAAACCCGCCCCAAAACCCGATGGGTACCCGTTTATAAAATCCATCAGTTTTTCGGGTTTTCCCCGCGGGTTTCGGTTATCCCCAATTAAAAATGGCGGTATTAATATTAAGTCACATTAAAATCCACCGAAAAAACAAAGGAAAACACCATAATATATTCAATTTTTTTTTAAGTTAAAGAAAATGAATATCGTACCAAACGATTTAACCCATTTGGATAATTCATATACAGAATAAAATATGTTATATAATAGAGATACGTATATTAAAAAATATAATGGAAGGAATTATATATAATGTATATATATTCTAGTTAATTATAATATCAATAAAGCGGATATAGATTCGGGTAAGCGGATACAGATACGAGTAATCGGGCGGGTATTACCCGAACCCGTACCCGGCTAAAAAATTATATCAATACCCAAACCCGCCAACCCAACCCAATCGGCTCGGGTTTCGGTTTTCCCCGTCAGTTTCGGGTGCTTTTGCCATCCCTATTCCTTACAATCAATCATAGCACTTGCGGTGGCTAGAAATCCTCTTCCTATCAACAAGGTAGATGTAGGGTCGCTAATCAAGTCGAGGACGTGGAAATCGGCTAGAATTGTCAACTTCCCTATGTGAACTACCACGTCCTTTACTACTCCTATCGGGTATGCTACACTTCCATCCGCTAAACCTATTATTACCTCGGTTTCTTCTAGCTTTCCTAGTTTGAGGGCGGTGTAGAGAGGTAGTGAAAGTAAGTTAAGGCTTGAGCCAAGATCGGCTAATGTGTCATAAGCCTCCGAATTACCGATCTTGCACGGTAGGACAAATAAGCCCGGGTCGTCTAATTTCTTAGGTAGCTTGTTTCGAACGAAGGCGGTCCCCTTGTCACCTAACTTGAGCTTCTTTTCGTATTTTTCTAAGAGGGCATTATAGTAGGGGGCTCGCTCTAACACATCAATAACCGGACGTTCAAAGTGGAGCTCCTTGAATTCTTCGTCAAGGTTTTGAGTGAGAGGTGTTTCAACTATGTTATTGACCAATTTAGTGTTGGATATTCTAATTTGTTGGTCCTTTTAAACTACTTGGTTTTGTTTGAAACACGTGCTCATGGAATTGACCGAATAATATTGTGGACAAGAACTAGGAGACGAAACCGACGAAATGGCGTTAACGTTTAGTTTCGGGTTCTTGACCGTGTTGCTAGGGAGTGCTCCTATATCTCGGTCATTGAGAACTTTCAACAAAGTGTCAATGTTATTGGTCACCTCGCTTTGCTTTTGTTTGAAATCGGCTTCAAATTTTGCTAGGCGAGCTTCTTGAGATGCCATAAAATTGGACATCAATCCTTCGAAATGATTGGTACTACCATAATTGTTGGAAGGATTGTTATTGAAAGTACGGTTTGAATTGGAATCGTTTTGTTGGAAACGATTAGGTGGGTTGGAAGAATTGGTTTGGGGCGTGTTTTGGTTTTGTTTCCACCTAAAGTTTGGGTGATTTTTCCAAGATGGGTTGTAGGAATCACCGTAAGGGTTTGGCTCTGGTTTGAAAGTGTACAACTTGTCTCCCGCTCCGTCGGTACGCGAGGATGCGTAGTCCGCAAAAGCTTTTCGGGGAGTTCCAATGCAATCACGAGTGTCGTGGGGACTACTACATAATTCGCACGAAGAAGTGATTTTATTCACTTGGCTTGAAGGTTTAGGAGCCTCGTAGGATTTCATAAGAAACTTGACTTGGTCTTCAAGTTCTATGATCCTACGGTCGGAATTGCTTGAATTGTTCGAAGGCAAAGATATTGCCTTGACCGTTTTATTCAAATAACGGGGATCATTCCAACTTTCGTTGTCATAAAGAGCAAGATCTTCTAGGAGATCCCATGATTGTTCCGCACTTAGATCAGTAGCTTACCACCGACCGCTTGGTCAATGGTTTGCCTCGTGGGGAGATTGATATGGTCATAGAAGATTTGGACTTGGAGCCAAAGGTCTATGCCATGGTGAGGGACTTTTTGGAGTAAGTTCTTAAATCGAGTCCATGCCTCGTAGAGGGTTTCGCCTTGACGTTGTTGGAAAATCAAGATATCATTCCTTAGCTTGGTAGTCCTTCCCGGTGGGAAAAACTGAGCAAGGAAACGAGTTGTGAGATCATCCCAAGAGGTGATGGATCCTGCGGGTAGACGCTCTAGCCATTGACTAGCATGGTCTCGCAGAGAGAATTGAAAGAGACGCAGTCGGGTCGTCTCTCGAGTTTCAACATCAAGGTCTATGGAATCTACGATCTTAAGAAAGTCCTTGAGGTGTTGATTAGGATCTTCGGAACGAAGTCCATGGAAAGCGCATCCGCTTTGCACCAACCGGATGGTGTCGGATCGCAAGGGAGACACATTGGCTCCTTGGGTGAGCTCAATGGTGTTTCGATAGCCTTGGTGGCTAGGACGGGAGTATTCTCCTAAAGTACGGGCTCTAAGAGGTTGGTTTGGTTGGGGATGGTTTTGTTGTGGTGGTGGATTGTTGGGATCAAGGATATTACCACCTTCCATGATGTCGGATGGTAATGGTTACGAACAAAGACACGAAGAAATAAGATAGACTAAAGAAAACCTAGAAAAATAAAATAAAAATCTCACTAGAAAGGAATCTAGCGAGTAGACCTAATAAAATAAAAAATTCAACCTAAACAATAACTATTCCCGGCAACGGCGCCAAAAACTTTGATGCACGGGATTGCGACCACGCACTAGGTACTTCTCAAGGGATCTTGAGAAGCTTGCAATCCCCACCAGGCAGTGTACCTGACCGATGTAGTATAGTGTAGTGGCAAGTACCGGGGGATTGATCGTTCTATAGGGGAATAGTGTCGTTAGGATTGAAAAACTACTCTAATAGGTCTAGGGGTGAGGGAAGATTCTTTTTGTATTTTTATATTTTTAGGAAAGCAAGTAAAAATCTCGGGTTTGAAGGAGTGGGCAGAATTAGTTGCTAGTCAACTAACCCAAATAACTACTAATGCAAATAAAATAAAATAACATGAAAATAAAGGTTTGTGAAAACTATATGGAGAGAAGTGTGTTTACTTAGATTTCATTACTTCCTAACTATCTTTTACCGATTGATTAGTGTGTATTAATTGCGTGGATGACGGATTGTATTCCTTAATACCATTCGTAGGGGTGTGTACGGACTTCCCCTAACTCTATGAGCTCCTACTTCACTCCTATGTCGAGCCGGCTAAGAAGCTCCTAACATGGGATCACTAGAATTCGCTCATGCATTAAATACAATCAAATAACCTTAGTACACCTTGGTTCATGTTTCTTAAGACGTTCAAGCATGTTACCAACCGGAAGTCTGCCAGTTTTCTTAAGCCTAACATCGATAATCACCCATCCAATACAATTAATAACACACCATTCAATCAATAATCAATAGTTAGGTTTCATTAGATCTAAGCAAACACAAAGAAAACCTAGCCTAGCATGTTAAACAAAAGACAAGAACAAGATAGAATCAAACAACACATAGACATATTGAATGATTAATTGATTACTTATCTTCAATCTAACATGGAAGATCTCAAGGTAAAAAACCTTGAAAAAGCTGCTAAAATTCGTCTAGGGTTTCTCCCTAAAAAGTTCCACACTAATGACTAAAAATTATGAGAATATATATAGAAAATCAGATCTGACGGCGTCACGTTGTAGCCTTGACGCCGTCACCTCGCCGTGCTTAGGGTTTCTTGATGGCCTTCTTGACGTCGTCCCCCTTTAATCTCCCAAAATCTATTCTGGCTTATCAAGGCTTGACGGCGTCACATCCAAGCTTGACGCCGTCAAGGGTACTATTCCAGCAGACTTTAGCACTTTGTCTAATTCTTCACTTTTATGCTCCAAAAACGTCCAAAATGCTTTCTTTTCCAGAATTTCTCTCCAAAGTACCTAAAATGCCAAAAGGAACGATTTAGGGCAATAATTGATCAAATAAATACGAATTCGGGCTTAAATGACCCCCGAAAAGTGGTACACTTTTCGCCTTATCACACTTGCAGACTATGTTTCCTACCAATTACCCAGATTATGAAGAAATGGAACGTACAACGTTGTAGATTATACATACTACTAATTACTCAAATTATGAGGAGATGGATAATAGTCATGGTTGCGACTATGAATGTAATGAGGAATCATAGTTCAAGATTGATCTTAGAATTTTTCACTTTTAATAAAATTATATAAAATTTAATAATGTATGTTTAAATTTTACATTTGATTCCAACTTATTATTCACTTTGTGCAAATATGTGATTTACCATTTATGGACTGCAATACATGCCATTAGTTTGTTCACCTTCAAACCCAAATGCAACATAAATAAATTCAAACTTCATAAATTTGTGATGTTCAAAGTCTGCATAGTGGGTTAATTCTTATACAAACCCTATCATAAAGAAATCATTTTTAAAGTAATTAACATAATTTCTTACAGAGCTGTTAATCTAATCACACTCAAAATCAAATCTCACACAAATGTTTTCTAAGATTATGGAAAAAAATCAAAGAGAACAGCTACATGTCTATGTCCTGGACCATTTAAGGCAAGACAATTACGGAAACTTCCACTATCTGTATATGTGGATAGTCCGCTATTAGTGAGTATTCAGTATCACAAAGGAAAAAAAAATCTTCCCAAATCCATGATATCAGTCAATATGATTCTGTGACTTATTCGGTAACTAAACTTCTAAACTACTATCTGCATAAAAATTCAGTTACTAAACTGAATTCTATGATTCTGTGACTTATTCAGTAATATCTTACTATCTTATAATGCATAAACCACTTCTAAAAATAGTATACTTAATTTTAAGCCTTACAAGTGTATAAGCTTAAAGTACAATTCATTCAAGCACAACTACACAATTAATACCATAAATTTTCAGAATTAGACATGTACAAGTTTATAAGCTTAATATACACACCATCAATTGCCTTAGAATTAATTATGACATACAATTAATACTAACATTAAATACAATAAATAAAACATTATGTACATTAAATACAATTAATTAACTGGTCAATAAATACAATTAATGCACTTATTAAAACACCCCTTACATAAGAAATACAAATTATCAAGCATATTGTACAACCAACTTAAACACAATTCCTGCATTAAATGTCGCTAATACAAATAATAAATCACATTATACAAATATTCAAGCCCGAACGGGCAACGGGCCAAATGGGCTCGAGCCCGAACGGGCATGGGCCAAACGGGCTCGAGCCTGAACGGACACGAGCCAACGGGCTCAAGCCCGAACGGACACGAGCTAAACGAAAATTTTGATATCCGTAAATTTATTGTCAAAAAGAGCATAATAAACTAAAATACATGATTCACCGGAAATTTTTTTTTCAGGGTACCCGCCGCCGCAACGCGCGGGTACCCTGCTAGTTAAACTTCAGTCCACAACTGAATTCTATGATTTTGTGACTTATTCAATAACTAAACTTCTAAACTACTATCTGCATAAAAATTCAGTTACTAAACTGAATTTGGATAGTCCACAATTACTGAAAATTCAGTAACATAAAGGAAAACAATCTTAAATTTTTCTAAAGTACTCTCTGCATACCAATTCAGTTACTAAACCTCTTTTGAATAACTAATAAAGTGACTTTATGAGTGAGTAAATTGATTTTATTACTAAAAGTCATCAACAACTCACCATCACTTTTCATTTGCTTATTAATAAATGCTTCAGTTCATTAAACCTTCTATGGCATAGTTTAAATAATACTACTATCTACCCACCTAAATATTCAAACACTATGTCACAACATATAGATATTCAGCAGCTCAAAAAAACAAATTGTGCTCATAAGAAATGTTAATCCAAGCTAGGGTTTGTGCAATGGCACCCACCTTATTGTTAAGCATGTTGGAAGATTGATTATTCAAGCAGAAATCATCACCGGTTCAAATATAGGAGCCACGGTTCTAATACCAAGAATTACGTTCACATTAACCTTATCTAAATGGCCTTTCAAAATGATTTGTAAACAATTTCCAATCAGGAGATGTCACTCAAAGATTATCAATAACAATCAAGGTGGATGAATCACTAGCGAAGAATAGGAGAAAGAGTTAGGATCTAAGTTATTTAGAAGAATAAAGTTTGAAGAATAAGATGTGTCGTATGTTGCCTGCTAAGCTATTTTAAACTGTAATTTAACTATTGTTATCCGAATACCATTTCCTTTGATTAGTATCTATTTTTATGTCTGAAGTGCATCACACAGAAAATAAAACATGATTAACATTAATTTAATGGCATGCATATGATGAGGCATATCCTAAACAACTTTTCATTATTGATGAATATGATCAGCCATATGATGACAGTTTCATTTTTCACATTAAAATTATGGTTATAAATAAGGCAACCTCTAATAGTTAGACATGTATAAATCCAAATCAGTTATAAATAAAGTTTATATTTGATAATTTATTTGATAGCACAATTTCATATATTAGATGTGCTTAAGCAAAATGCATGTTCTCCCCGCTTACATGACCGTATGAGGGTTTGGTTTAAGCAAGAGATTGATGAAGGCGAGGCTTTTGAATTTTTGCTTTGTGAGTGTCGTGATCATCTTAAGAGGCTCATTCACAAGCGTTGCATGATGATTGCAGATATAGAAAATCTAATAGATCATGGGGTAACTGCTGGATGTTTGAAAGCATTGAAGAAAACTATGGGTAGGGATTGCAATATGCTCAATCTGTTGATGGAGATGTCTCTTGACACGAAGGAAGGTATTAATGAGCAGGACGAATATATGAAAAAAATGAAAGAACATTAGCTTATGTTTGGTTGATCTGAAAATTTGATGGAAAAAATATTCCCATGTAATGAAATAAAATAATAATCTTGGGATGGAACACTTTATGGAAGCACTTAACCTTAACTATTCAAAGAAAAATGGTGAAATTGGGCATGAGAAATTTATATGTATGCCAAAACTTAGTTTTATTTGCATATCTATTTACCAATCTAACTATGGTTGCTTATAAGAACAAGGATGTTTGGAACCAAAGGGATTCTAAATTGCATTACATAGCAGCATTTTAAAAAGTAAGCCGACAATTCTACTTAGGAGTGCATAGTCTGTTTATTGTGATTTTATTATGCAACTAATCTAACTGCATCTAAATATCTGTGCCAAATATAAGGTAGCACACGACATTCCATTCACAAAATGCTTAGAGTATGTTTATTTAATATTGGTATGATTCATGTTCAATTCGTTCTTTAAAAACAAATTTAGATTTCCCTTACACTTATCTTTTGCAAAATACCTTTATATGTAGTTAAGACGAAGTTAAAAACAAAATAAAGCATTTTCACAATTTAATTTGAAACATGAATCATTAGCAATAAAAATAAAACACACATACGGAAACAAATAAAAACAAATAAACAAACAAACAAAACAAATAAAGCTTGGGTTGCCTCCCAATAAGCGCTTGTTTTTGTTCGAGTCACGAGCCTGACTCTACCCTTATTTGACGGAAATAAGGGAGGTTTTCCCTACACTTAGGATTAAGCGTGGATGATAGTAGCGATACACACCATCTCGGTGGAAGTATGCCTCGTGAGGAAAGAGTGGTGGATGAATTATATGCTCAAAGGGGTGTGCTCCTTTCATCATAACCTTACCTAGTTCACTTTGGTCAATGGGTGAGTTGAGGTTTTCTCCTAAAAAGGGATCATCTTCTATCAATTTTGAGAGACTTCTATTTGGGAATCCATCTTGACCTAATAAACCTGGTTTGAACCCATAATATTTCTTGAGATCATTCACAAAAGGGTGATGTAAGTATCTAAGGTTATGGTTTACTCCTATGTCAGCTTCTTCTCTACAAGGCTTAAAGTCTACTACCTTCAACGTAAAACTACTCGGACTATATGGTTTGATGGGTGGATCGGGACCTATTTCACTTCCTAAATTTTCATCCAATGATGGAAGATTAGGTAATGGTTTTGGTTGAGGCTCCAGTTCATCAAAACTGGGAACTTACTTAGAACTAAGAGAAAGGTTGTGACTACAAGTATTCAAACCTATTTCATCTAGTTGTGTTTGGTCCAAGGTCTCTACCTCTATCGGAATTCCTAAAGTCTCTTCTACTTTTTTCGGGTAAGTCACGGGCGGTATGTGTGCCTCAAATGATGGTAGGACTTGTGGGGTGTTTAGTGGGCTTGTATTATTTACCTCATCCTTCCTCGTGTCTAGATCATCTATATCCTCATACAAAACCATCAATTCATTCAACTTATGGTTCACGGTTAGGAAGCTTTCCTCAAAAAATTTCCAAATGGTCTCACTAAAAGGAATTGATCCTAATAATGACCGTCTAATAGAAATTACACATGCATAGAATTCATCAAACCCATCTAACTTTATCCCCAACTCCTCTTGGATATCACTAAGATCACACAAAAATTCATTGGAATGATAAGAAGCAAATCTATTAGTGAAATATAATTGTTTTCCTCTATTGTCAATGATCTAAATGAAATTTCATCCGCCATGGTGACAAATGAAAATGGTTTTATGAACAAAGGGCATGAAGAAAAGATAGACTAAAGAAAGCTAATAAAAAGAAAATAAAAATCTCACTAGATAGGAATCTAATGAGTAGACCTAATAAACTAAATTTCAACCTAAGCAATAACTATTCCCCGGCAGCGGCGCCAAAAACTTGATGCGTGGATTGCGGTCTACGCAAAATGTTTTACCTCTCAAGGGATCTTGAGAAGCTTGCAATCCCCACCAGGCAGTGTACCTGACCGATGTAGTATAGTGAAGTGGCAAGTACGGGGGATTGATCGTTCTCTACAGGGAAGAGTGTTCGTTAGGATTGAAAGTAGTCTAATTAGGCCTAGAGATGAGGGATGATTCTTTTTGTATATATATTTTTTTATTTAATGGAAAGCAGGTAAAAATCTCGGTTTTGAAAGGAGTGGGCGGAATTAGTTGCTAGTCAACTAATCCAAATAAACTACAAATGCAAATAAAATAAAATAACAAGAAAATAAAATAGTTGTGAAACTTATAAGGAGAAAAGCGTGTTTACATAGACTTCATTACTCCCAAGTTATCTTTTATTGATTGATAAGCTTATTGTAGTTGCGTGGGTGACGGGTTGTATTCCTTAATACCATTTGTAGGGCCGAGCACGATCTTCCCTAACTTTATAAGCTTCTACCTCTTCCTATGGCGACACGTTTAATATCCTAACCATGGCCTCCTTAGTAGTCACTTATGCATTAAATACAACCATAATAATCGTAGTGCCATCCGATTCATGTTTCTTAAGACATCAAGCAGGTTACCAAAGGAGTTTAGCCAGTTTTCTTAAGCCTAACATCGACAAACATTCACCCAACAACAACTAACAATAAACAATCAATCAATAATCAATAACTAGGTTTCATTACATCTAAGCAAACACAAACAAACCTAGCCTAGCATGCTAAATAAAAGACAAGCGTAAGATAAAATCAAACAACACATAGACATATTGAATGATTGAATGATTACTTATCTCCAATGAAACATGGAAGATTTAAGGGTATGAAACCCTTAAAAAGTGCAGGAAGTTCGTATTAGGGTTACACCAAAACTCTCTCCAAAGTTACACACTTTTAATGAAAGAAAATCCTAAAACATATATAGAATTTACACTCTGACGGCGTCAGCTTTTAAACTCTGACGCCGTCAACTCGTCGCGTTTAGGGTTTTCAGATCACCTAGATCTACTTCTGACGCCGACACCTTGTAAATCCTCCTGGGCCGTCTCTCTTTAGCATTACACCTGACGGCCTAGACTTCCTAACACCTGACGCCGTCAGGTGTTAAGTCTTGAATTCTTCACTTGGGCATCTGGTAAAGTATGAATCCAACTCCTTTGTCTTCAAGTGACGGCGTCAGCTTATAGCTCCTGACGCCGTCAGGTAGGATTTCCAGCATACTTTTGAGACTTTGTCGTTTTCTTCACTTTTATGCTCCAAAAACGTCCAAAATGCAATGTTTTCCAGAATTCCTCCCAAAAGCACCTAAAATGACAAAAGGAACGATTTAAGGCAATATTTGATCATAAAATCACGATTTAGGGCTTAAATGACCCCCAAAAGCGTAACACTTTTCACCTCATAATGTTTCAAAAAGCTAACACCATTTTATGAAGCATTTGGATAACACAGAAAACCAATAACTACCTCAATAAGCTTAGCCAAACACCCCCTCTTAAACCTATACTTCAATCCAAACACCAATTTTCATTTCAAATCTCATTCCCTTATTTCCAAAGCCAATCAACCACCACTTTCTAATAACCTAAAGCTTAAAACTATTATAGTCCATTCACATTATACAATGCAACCTAAAACAAATTAATACTCGTATCTTACAATAAAAAAAAGGCTCAAATTCATCCAGTGCTGTAAAACCCAGATTAAAAGGCCGAGTAATTGGACTATTACTCGCTACATAAGCCGAAATGATATAAAATGATATAAGCTCATAAGAACATGTATAAGTTCGGCTTATACGTGAGCTTATGAGTTTATTTAGATTCGGCTTATATTTCATAAGCCCCAACTTTGTGGCTTATTTTGAAACTTATGGGCTTATATAAGCTTATTATGATATAACATGCTTATATAAGCCCATAAGTCTCAAAATAAGCCACAAAATTAAGGTTTATAAAATAACAGCCGAAATCAAATAAGCTCATAAGCCTACATATAAGCTCAAATAAACACCCCTTAAACATATATTTGGGGGCATATGAACATGTCATACATATAAATTCGAAATTTATATATATAAATAACCCGTCAAAGCCGGTTACTAGCCGACCCGCCTAGCGAGTTTTACAAGCATGAAATCAGCAACATTCAACAAGTAAACAATAATGTAGCCTAACATGAACTACATCTAAACAAATAGCATTTTAACTTCAAATAATGTATAAACATACAATAAATAACATTTTTATCTTTTAACTTCAAATTATGAATAGACATACAACAACAAACTACCAATTATTTATGTGAACAAAAAGAGTATAGTAGAAGATGAACATTGTGAATTATACCTTTGATGAAATTAGGGTTTGGATGAAGTGTTTATGGTTTTGGGGAAAAATGGAGAACAATGAAGGTGGTTTGTTGTGTTGTTGGTTTATGGTAGTGGTGAGGCTACTCGTACCAAAATAAGTGTGGAAGTTGGTGGGTAGGGTGATTTAGCGGGGTGTTTTGCTTATAAAACAAGGCACCTGTGGTTTCTACACCACCACAACGTTCACTGCCTACTTTTTCTTTTGCAAAAGTCATGCATCGAAACTACAAATAAGAAAGTGACATCGTACTCCATCAACCCAACACAAATATAAAATATTCTGTAAAATTTCTCTCACACACATATACCTTCTCTTTCACATATATATCTCCTCTTTCACAACCCATACCACCACCAAATATTCTATATGAAGACCACAACCACCTAGCTTCAAAAATTCATCACCACCACACTGCCAAAAAACCACCACCATCACTTTCTGTCAACCACTACTTAACGGCTAACGCCACCGTCTCACGTGTCACCACCACCAGACATTACCCCGTGTCACCACCACATCGTCGACCCACCAACACACCGCCTCAAGCAACAACCTTGGCCCATGACACTACCGCTTTAGAATAATCATTGATCTTTCTGATTCCTCCAAAGTTTCATTGTTCTTTCTTACTTGGTCAACTCAATTTTAAACCATCAACATCACTACCACCACCGATAGTCAAACCACCATCGTCAAACATATTTAACTAAACCCCGCCGCCGCCACCTACGATTAACCCACAACAACCATCAACACCTCCGGTCAAACAACTCTCAGATCCAACTTGCATCTAGGTTCAAATTTTTGTGATGGTCATGTGTGGTGATGGTGGTTTAAATATTATGACATATGGTTTTATATGCGTGTGTTTTGTGTGTAATGGTGTGTGAAAAAAGAGAGATAAAAGATGATAAAGATAGATACCAGTACATTTTTATTTTATTACAGTATTGCTACGTACTTAGTTATTTTGGGTTTTTAAGATTAATAAATAACGTTTTTTTATCAGTGGCCCCACAAAAAGAACCTAAAATGATGATAGAATGATAATGGAGTGTAAACACCAAACAAGTGGTGTTGAAAAGCCAAAAGCCTAAAACAAAACTACGATAGGTACGTTGATTAGTGTATGTTTGTCGAAGATACGCTAGTAAGGAGCCAAGGAGTGGTAAGCGGTAAGCGGAAAACAATAGCAATTTGTTTTTATAACATGGCTGTATAGTTATAAATTATACATTGGTAAGTGAAAAGTAAGAATGTTAGTTGTTTGTTTTCAAACAAGCATTTTGTGTAAAATGCTAACCGCAGTTGTTAGTTGCTTCAAAATGCTCTTAAACGCTTGCTATCAAATGTATCTTGGAAATTATAGGTTTCTGATTGTGCTAGTGTGCGGCCGGTTTAAAATTTTGACAGAGGTGAAACCGCAATAATATATAGCTTACTTTTATAATAGTAACAACTCTTGATACGACACGACCCAAATGCAAAAATAAATGACTTAGGATTAAAGGTTTCAGATTAAATGACTCGGATCATTATACATATTCAATAGATGTGTTGGCCACGAGCTGATAAATAATATGTGTAATTTTTTTTTACTTATTACACAATTTTTATCGCCATTTCTGCATATTTATAAATATTAGAGCACTAGGTATCGTTAGAACCGTTAACACATTATTGGTATGCCACCTCAGCGCAACATCATACCCCTCCCAATAACACACCAATCACTCAAACACCCCTCACTCATAACACACCACTAACATGTTATTGGGTCCCATTTTTTTTCATTTTATTTTATTTAAAAACAAACACATTTATTTGTTTTCACTTTATTTTAAAACAAATAAATTTCATTTTATACATTTAAACTAAATTTTATATATTTAAAATATTAAAAATATAAGAAAAATAACTTAGGACTAAAATTGCAAACATAATAAGGACTAATGGTGTAAAAAAGATATCAAATGGACTTAGAATGTAAACATACAAAACAATAAGGTGTAAAATGAAAAAGTACAAAAAAATCTACACTGTTCATCTTCCCAGTCTAGCAACTCAAAACCATTTGGCTTGTTCTTGGCGTGTTGCTCGGTACAACGAATGGCACGCCATTCATCCAAATTTATGCGTTTGGCGTGTTTTTTCCAACGATACCGAGTGCTCTTATGCCATTCATTAATTCTTAACACAAATATGTACCATGTACATTTGATATTTCAATTTTCATCTTATAACATTCGTGCGTGCAATGACTGAGTTGTTAAATAACGTGTTTGAGTTTAGGTTAAAAAACCGTAAATGACATATCTAACTCATATGAATAACGCTATGTGTCATATGCCCTTTCGATTAAAAAATTAATAATAAAAATGCTATGTGTCATATATGATTATCTAACTTGAAACACCATTTCATCTTTTAAATCAGCGCCACATCACTTTTTTTTTCTCCTTTTTCATCCTCTCACTTTTCACTCCCAACAACTCACACCACTTCAATTTTCAACGCATTTTTTATTTATTAAAATACCGCACTAAATATCTCACATAAGCTCACAAACTAAAAACAAATAATAAAAACATTAAGGGCCCACCGACACATTTACATATAAGGTGAAACTTTCCACTTTTCGTCGATCACCTTTCCTTCTTGGCATTATCAAGCTCACCCTCTCCATCCCTTGCCACTCCTTCACCTTACTCCCACTCTTTCACCTCTCGACTGACACCAGTCTAAGAAAAAACACTACTTCATAACTACCTCAAAATAACATAACCACCCCAAAATAACATATTATCGAGTCATTTGCACTTTCTAACAAAGATGTCAAATGTTTAAGGTAATTTCATATATTCTCACTTTAATTAGAAACTTTTAATATTTACCTTAATATGTTTAAAAAAAATATTATATATTATATATTCAATGACTATACTTTAGGTGTATATGAAATTAATTACGAAAATATGAGAGATATGCGATTTATCTAGTATTCAAATTGATTAAGAGCATCTGCAATGCATCGCTTGAACAAAAGCTTTTTACTATTTTTACAAGTCTTTTGAAAGCTTTTTAGCATTGCACTTATAACTTTTCAAATCACTTTAAAGAATAGCTTGACAAACTTCAAATGGTTGAAGCGAAAGCTTTTTAGCTTATATACTTGTACTTTATTCGAAAACTGTACTTTTCCTTCAAATATTTATCATGAAAAGCTTTTGCAAAAGCTTTTTGCATTAGAGTTGTTAGTTTTTGATGGGTTAGAGTTAATGAAAAATAGTATCTGGCAACAACAAAAAAGCCATTCAACTTTTTACCATTGCAGATACTCTTAAACATTTGAGATAGTAAAATAAAGAGTTAGAAATGGTCATAAGGACAATCCGAGAAACGTACATTTCACAACTAACTTGAAATAAGAAAAATCGCACACCCTACTTCATTTAACACAGAAATAAGATATGCGTAGCGTGTCTTCGACTTATTTGATTGACTTTTCTGTCACACTTGAGAACAAAAAAATTAGCATACACGTAAGTTCCAAAAATATCTAATGAAATGGTCCTTGACAAGATATATCATTTTCATCTTTTAATTTTCTAAGTCATCGGCGCGTTACATCAATACTTTATAACATTCTTATAATACAAAACTTCCACTGAACGTAGCTTTCTTATAAATTAATATACTTCATCCATTTTAAAATAATTGTCTCCGATTCCAAGGCTTTTAGTCTAATGTACGTGAGTTGCTCACCAGTTCAGTGGTTGTGAGTTCAAGCTTCAAAAACATTAGCGATATATATTGTGAGATAAATGGTATATGATATGAAAAAAATTGTTGTTCAAAACAAAAAAACTTACTGATTAAAAAAAGCATAAAATTTAAAAAAATTATAATCTTGACTCTGACAATATAATCTTCGATTTATTGATTGATTTTTCTCTCTCACAATTAAACAAAAGTCAGAATTAACATACACGTAACAAGTTCTAAAAATATCTAATAAAATCTTTCAATTTTTAAATTTTAATTCATGGTGACACACAACTAGTATCCAAAAAGCAAAATTAAAAAGATAGATAGGGTTCCTCCTTTCATCTTCTCATTTTTAGGTCTCCCCTCCACTTCATATATAACCAAACCCCACTCTCCAGCCACCACCATAATCACTTCACTTCTCACCACCCCCCCTTCTCAAGCGCGTGTAATTCACCGCCACCACTTTTAACCCCATAACCCCCAACCTAGGGTTTCGAAATATCACCTTGTATGTGTTTCGACAAGACTTTTATTCGTAACGGATTTAACGGAATACAGTTAGGTTGTTAGGAGTTTGTTGAGATACAGTTAGTAGGTGTAACGGATTTAACGGAAAACAGTTAATTAGTTAGTTAGTTTGTTAGGTTTTGGTTGTTGCGTTAGTTGAGATATAGGAAGTTAGGGAAGGGATGGAGGATGCTGTACTAGATGAGATAATAAGGAAGTTGATGGATGCGAAGGGTGGGCGGGTGCCGAAACAGGCGCAGATAACCGAAGGGGAGATTAGGCAGTTGTGTGTTGCGGCGAAAGAGGTTTTTTTAAGTCAGCCTAATTTGCTTGAACTCGAAGCTCCTATTAAGATTTGTGGTAATGAAATTTTGTTATTAGATTGAATTGAATGTGTGTATGTATCGTTATATAGGCGTTGGTTTTGATGTTATGATATACATTTTGGATGTTTATCGATTTGTCGGTGACTAGGTTAGTTTACTTGTTGTGGGCCGTAGAAAATACTATAGGTTATATGTAGAATTGTAGAAACAGAAATGGGGTTGAAACTGTTTAATACTATAATGATTGACATTGGACTATGAGTAAGTTAATAATTCGAGCCCTTTTTGTTATGTTAACTTGGTGATTATATTATTTTATTTGATTTTAAGACTTTGCAACTTGATAGGAAAGTGTGGCGTATATGATTGGACTTGTCGTGTGTTTTTTTTTTTTGNTAATTCTAGCCCTTTTTTGTTGTGCTAACTTGGTGATTATATTATATTTTATTTGATTGTAAGACTTTGGAATTTGATAGGAAAGTGTGGCGTATATGATTGGACTTGTCATGTGGTTTTTTTTGTAGTGTAGAAATGTTGATGTGGTAAATATCTGTTTTTAGAAATGGGATCGACTGATTGAATAATGCAATGTCTGAACATGAACTATGAGTAACTTTATAACTTGGTTCTTTGTTGTCAGTATTTGTGATTGAATGTGCACTGTCTTCATCATATACGAGCTTGGAACTTAAAGATTTGATGTTTGAAAAGCGTATGTCTTTTATGTATACTGCAATTGTAACTGCTACTGTAGCAAAGAAGAAAACACCCCATCCGGCATCCGCAAGTCATGTGAGACCGGGTGGGTCCATATATATAAGATACCTAATCATTTGGATTTTGGACTATAGTAATACCTTTCATGTTGTACATTTACATGGAAATAGTTTGTCTAATGGTTTATACTTACAGAATGTTTGTTTTTGTCAAAATTATATCAGTAGAATTAAGTATTTTTTGGGAACCAGAAGTCAACTTTGTGCATTCCAATCTTAGTGCAGAGGATCTGTGTGCTCACATACAGTTGTTAATCAGTACATTATTTCATATTATGTTGGCTCGCTACCAATCGCTCTGTTCAATACATAGATACAGCTAAAATTTGTCATTATTGATTACACTGATATTTGGTTATAAGGAAGTAAACATGGTTGGCATACTTTGACGCATGCTAGTGGGTTAGTGAAAGGCATTTCTGGATCATGTGTAAACATGCTAACCGAATTTGAAACTGAACTAATTATCATCAGCTTAAGAGTGACTATAGAGCAGCCTATTTATGTATTTATCTTGCCAGTAAGACGAGTATTTTGTTATTTTACAGAAGTTTTTTGTTTCTACTTTGTATAATAAAATTGCCTTTTGTATGCAAATCGAGTTTGATCACTTGAGTGTGGCCATAATCACAGAAAATCAAGATAATTTCCAGTAATAGAAGCGGAGTTTTTGTTTTTCTTACTTACAAAGAGGTGGAAGGTCAAAAAAGTTTATGTAAGGGAATAGGATATTAACGGAAGTGGTGCTTGACTCACAGGGAGATTAAAGAAAGGGGCTATATAAAAACATATGTGTTTTATATGTGTTATCTTATCATTTTTACCACTTAATTAGTTAAAGTAGTCCATCACCGCACTTTGTTAGCCCTTCCCCAGAGGCCGAATGCAACTGTTCTTGGTTTTTACCAATGATCCTGCAACGGTCAACACTTTCACCTAACAATGAACCACTTCTGCATGACACGTGCTATTTTACAAGCCAAACCTCGTGTTGTTGTTATTTTTATCTCAGCGTCCTCTTATATGCTGCTGACAGTGATGCTCTTTAGTTTGGTGTTATTTCCTGCTTGCTAAAAGACCATTCCCTGATGCTGCTTGAACCCATATAACTTTAGTTTTCATGGTATCTTGTATTTGTTTCTTTATAGTTCAAAGGATCATTTGTTGGATTGTCTTCGTGTACTTATTAGTATTAATTTTCAGGTGACATTCACGGGCAATATTCTGACCTTTTGCGGTTGTTTGAGTATGGTGGGTATCCTCCAGAGTCAAATTACCTATTTTTGGGAGACTACGTTGATCGTGGTAAGCAGAGCATAGAAACAATTTGCCTCCTGCTTGCATACAAGATAAAATACAAGGAAAACTTCTTTCTCCTCAGGGGAAACCATGAATGTGCTTCGATCAATCGGATATATGGGTTCTATGATGAATGCAAGAGAAGGTTCAATGTTCGTCTTTGGAAGACATTTACTGACTGCTTCAACTGCCTTCCTGTTTCTGCGCTTATTGATGAAAAGATTCTTTGCATGCATGGAGGATTGTCTCCTGATATAAAAAACTTGGATCAGATTCGGAATATAGCGCGTCCTGTTGACGTGCCAGATCAGGGACTACTGTGCGATCTATTGTGGGCTGATCCTGACAGAGATATGGAAGGATGGGGAGAGAATGACAGGGGAGTGTCATATACGTTTGGGGCTGACAAGGTTGCAGAATTTCTTGAGAAGCATGATCTTGATCTTATTTGCCGAGCTCACCAGGTACATGGAACATGAGTAAATCTTCTGTGCCTTTGACATTTAATTCTATCTGTTTGTCGTTATTGTTAGTTAATCAGTCTGCAGTAATCTGTTTCCCCTGTTGCAGCATTTCATGAAGTTTATTGTTTCCTGCAACCCTAAAAATTCTCACATTAAAGATTATGCTTTTTGTTGAGATCTGATTTGGATACTTATATCTGGTTTGGTTAGAATTCGTTTGTTGCATTCTGACTTTGCTAGGGGTCTATTTTGTTGATATTTCTATAGTTTTGCTAAACATAACCTTTATGACATGGTTTAGAGGTATACTTTTCTTAAGTTGACTGGTTGTAACTTGTAAGAAACGGTATCATCTAATCATAGCTATCTGGTACTTACGATGTCCCACTTTTAGTGATTATCGTTCAATCAAAGTGTTTGATTGCTGGAAGTTACACTTATAAGTACTATTACTATAATTACGCTTCTCATGTCGCTGGCTCGCTGCTGGAGGATCTGTTTTAGGCTATTAGCACATGGGATTGATACTTTATGCCATTAAATGCTGTCTTCTTTATGGTCCAATGTCTGAATCTGGTACTTCTTAGTGCTCCAGAAATTTGTGTCAACATTACACATTCAGTTTGGCTGTATTATTTAATTTGGTTTACCTGCGTACTGTGTTTATCCATATCCATTGACAATTAAAGGGCACTCATGTGTGTGTTCTTAATCGTATGAAATTAGTTCTAATTTCTAACCACATTTACTCTTCTTTGTAATGCTTTCAAGGTTGTGGAAGATGGGTATGAGTTTTTCGCAAACCGGCAGCTTGTAACTATATTCTCTGCTCCAAATTACTGCGGTGAGTTTGATAATGCTGGCGCGATGATGAGCGTGGATGATACATTGACATGTTCCTTTCAAATTCTCAAGGCTTCAGAAAAGAAAGGGAGGTTTGACTTTGGCAACAATATGTTGAGACCGGGAACTCCACCACACAAGGTAATTGATGTTCATTAGTTGTTAAAGGGACGCACTATCTTTTGCGCATCATTGCATCAATACATTATCTATGATACTATACCTATAAGGCTATAATGCACATAATCGAGGTACTCCAGCACTGTGATAAATATGATGCCATTTTTAGTGAGTTATTATTTTGTTACTAGATTGTGGGACATGGAGTAGCTTATATTACTTTTCTTGATATAGAACTTGGGATGCTAGGAACTGATGGTTTTTGGTTGGCTAAGCACCATGTTAGAGAAGATTAGGTTAACAATAAATCAGATGTTTTCCCCATGCAAATTCATCTCATATACTAGGATGTAGGGACATTAGGAGCGTTGGATGATGTTTGAATTGGAGTCATTTGGGATGGATTTGGAGTGTCCTTGGATTGACAAATTGGAACTAGATCGACTATAATATATCAAGTATCAGGAACAATAAACAAATCCAGATTGCTGTGCATTTTGTTGTGCTGTCAAATGGTTTAAGTATAACCTTTTACGTTAGTTGAAGAAATCGTATTAAAGGTGGCAAGTTGGGCAAGCCAGCAGTTGAGCCGTTGGTAAAAGGTCAAAACACGTTCTGGTCGAAATGGGTAATATGTAAGCACAGTTAGTTTGGGCCGTGTCAGGCAGGGGCGGAGCTATTAAGGGACCGGGAAGGGTCCCGGCCCCCCTAGGCCTAAGCCCGTTAGTGTATTTTTTCGCGATTTCATGTGTTATTTCGGAAAAAAATTTGTTTCGGCCCTCCCATTTAATGTTCTTCCGGAACAAAAATTGTTTCGGCCCTCCCAAAAAAATTCTTCTAGCTCCGCCACTGGTGTCAGGTTGACCCATAACACATTTTTGCTTTCTGGATTTTATGACTAATTTAATCTACTTTTCAAAATCAAGCTGTCAAAGAGTTTTTTTGCATTCTTTAGTACACTGGGAGACTTCGATGTGTCTGAAGCTATCTGAGCTGATCACATAAGCTAGTTTTCTATTTTTACCCGTTTGAGATAAAGCAAACCAAGTCAGAATCACCACCTCTGTCAATATAAGTTTGACCATATTTCTAGCATTTATTTTTTTGACTACTAGACTCTTCAAAGAATTAGTGACCATGCTCGTGAGCAATCTTTTACTTTATGCATGTATAAACATGTGGCAGTCTACACTAGATTTATGCATTTGTTAGGCGAGACCTTTCAGTATTTGACTTCATATTCCAACTCATGCCTTATATATGTAGAACATACGTATTCACATCAATAAGCAATTTGTCTTTGCTGGGATTTCTTTTATTTACATTACAAAAGGGTAAGATCAGAAATTTCAATACTCCATAATCATTGCAGGGTAGTGATCCTGTTCATGTTCAAATGCATAAATATGCAACGTGTTTATATCTGCTTACAATCTGATGCATGTTCATGTTTTGGTTCCAGGGTGGAAAGAGATGATACCATCTCCTACAAGAAGCTGCCGTATGTTTTAGAGATCTTCTGATGCGTGTGGTGTCTTTGTATGTTGTCTCTCCTGGTCTTCTGCTAAATTCAACTTCTTTAGCAGAAAAAGGTTGTAGGGATACTGTTACCGCATAAAAGGAAATCATTGAAGCTCGAGTTACCTGCTATATCTGCTTCCGGCTTCCAAGGTTTTGGTGATGTAAAATGATTAATTACATCTAATTCTTGAACTTTTGCTTAAGGACATCTTTCTCTCCGTTTATTGTCTCTTCAGTGTGAAAGATTTGTTAGATTAGTAACCTCTTATGGCTATTTATCTTGGGCATCTATAGTTCCCTAATTCACAGTAGTTTGCATGGTTCATGTTAACTTTCTTAGGAACCGAAGACTGATTGGTGCTATCTGAAGTATTCTAGTTTCAAGTAATCCAATCGAATGAACACGTTATTTCTTGATGTGCCATGTGTTTAAAGGTGTTATTCGGTCTACATAGCATTGCGTATAAATATAAAATACGCCCATGCTCATTTTGGTACCTGTTTGGTCTTTTTATCACAAAATAAAATTTGCTTGAATTGAATTAATAGTAAAAATGAATTAAATTTCATAAAGTTATAACAATTGTATAAATGTGGAATTCCAAATTGGGAGGAAATTCCAATTTCCAAACAGGTACATAAAGTTGTAGCAATTGTAATTGGCTTTTTTACTATTAATTCAATTCACGCAAATTTTATTTTGTGATAAAAGACCAAACAGGTACAATTGGAACTGTAATTGGCTTTTTTGCCTCGTTTCTTAACCAAATGCACCAAGACACTTGAATCATATGTAACGCAGCTGAAAATGAATCGCGAAAATCAAGGGACAGTTGTACATCAGCAGCATCCATATAATGGAAAATCTAGTCAGGATTAGAAGGCGCGACTGAGGAATCCGTGAAACAAGTCAATGTTTTAAAACCCGGGTTAACCCGGTCAGTTGAACCGGTTGAACCGTGAACCGGCTCTATGACCGGGCCGGATGTGACCGGGTTTTTCTTGTTTGAGGACCAGATTGAACCGCCGGTTTTTTTTTACCCGGGTTGACCCGGTTTGATAAACCCCAGGTCATGACTTTTATCAAAAATCTAACAAATTTTTCTTTTCTCCATCAACCTTTATAAGTTTAATTGGCAAGTTGAAGTAATTATTTGTTAAAATTTTATAAAACAATAAATAAAAGTTATATATTATTCTTAGAAACACCAACTATTATGGTTTTAATATACACTATTATAACATAGAATTATAAATTGATTATTGTTAGCAAATTTTTGCTAGATTGTGATAAATATATAACTTAAAACCAAAGCCTTGTCGATGGAGTCTTAAATTTTTCGTGAATTCAATCGAAAGTTGGGAATAAAGTCGGATAAATGAAGTGATCATTCAACAGTACTTATTAAATATACGAAAAATATATATACGTGTAGAACCGGTTCGACCCGACGGTTCAACCGGTTGAACCGGTGACCCGGTGACTAAACCGGGTCAATAAAAAAACCAGGTTTTAAAACATTGAAACAAGTAAAATAAGTCTAGCACACTTACTCTAACAATAGCAAATGTACTAGACTGGGGGGACATATTCACGTATAGTATCTCCGGACCCAAATGGTTCGGACTAGTTACGCAAAGGCACGAGAACTATCATTAAGACCCAAAATCCTCAGATCCTATAAAGGTCTGGGCCGGATGTAAGACATATCCGGCACACTAAGACAAGCGAATTGATGACGCACCCGCATATGGCCGCGGTACAACAAGTCGCGGAAGCAAAAAAGGTCCGGAACAATCAGGGAATCTTAGTCACCGCCAACCTAAAAAGAGTAGGAAAGATGGCGACTTGCCCAAATACGGAAAAATGACGACTTGCCGACCAAAGGTGACGCCTCCGAAGGACAAAGTAGTCAACGGGCATGGCTTCAAGGCAAATACTCTATTACCTTCGGTCCATAGAGGATACCCCGTGATCCCCAGGTAACAACAAAAGAGCCCGCCTATAAATAGGAGTGCATTAATGACTCCTAACGGTACAACTCTCTCACTAGAACACATACTCTCTCTCTCTCTCTCTCTCTCTCTTTTACTCTCACACCCGAGCGGGAAACCCCTCCCGCGGTGAGACTAACAATGTTTTCTTTCTTAGCAGATTACTACTAGCACATTCACTTAGTCCAGAATTCACGAGACTTTCGCGGAACCTCGTTCCAAGGCAAGTCCGGATTGTTACTGACTCTCGTCACGAATTTTTTACTAACACACGAGGACGTCGTATATCTCCGTACAAATTGTGAATCTGTCATAACTATATACTAATACACAAAACTAAAAAATCACTTTTTGCTTAAAAGACGTGAACAATGAGGAGACATGAACTTATAAGCACAAGCTTTAAACATACATGAACAAGCTATTAGTTGGAGTCGTAGTATCCATGAGAACGTTTTTTTATACCTCTGAATGAATAAGCATTCACAGCTTCTAGAAAGAAGCCCTTTGCCCAATCAAACATGCAAAGGATACTACATGCTAGCATAGTAGCATGGACAAAGGGGATACTTGAACTTACGCGCAAAAGCTATTAGTAGGAGTCGAAGTATCCATGAGGACGCGGTATAACTCTGTGTAAACTATGAATCTTTTTTTGCTTAAAAACTTGGACAAGGAATCTTCATAAATTTATAAGCACAAGCTACTAACATGCATGAACAAGCTATTAGTAGGAGTCGAAGTATCCATGAGGACGTTGTATACCTTGGCATAAATGAACATTCACAGTTTATACAAAGAAGCCCTGTCCCCACTAAAACATGCAAAGGATACAGGCATGTACAAGGGGATACTAGCTTGGACTTATACACACAAGCTATTAGTTGGAGTCGAAGTATCCATGAGGACTCCGTAAACCTCTGTGTAAACTGTAAATCTGTCAAAACCACATACTAAAAAACAGAAGTAAAGAAATCATTTTTTGATTAAAAACTTGGATAAGAAGCTTTATGAATTTATAAGCACAAGTCATTAATCTTTTTCATCAAGTTCTTTATCAAGTTACAATTACAAAGGATAATGGCATTAATAAGCATAGTATTGTTTAGATCACAGAGCGATGTGGGACAAATTGTAAGACATAAATTTTAAAGTAAGTTCATTCTTATTTCATTATTTGATATTTTGATGCTACAGTTATGGGCCATTTCATGAATTAGGTGGATTTGAGTTTTATGAAATACAGTTGCATCAAGGAACTTAGGAGTTGCATTCACGCGACATAAAGGGTCACGATAGTCTTTATAGAATTCTTTATGAATTGTTACTCATTCACTTCTAAGTTTCTGATCAAACTTTCAACAAAGAAGAAATTGCATATAAGTGAATAAAATTGCTAAAAATCCAAAAGTACAATATATGGTTAAACTACGTGAAAGCTTTGTCTTGGAAACGGATGAGTGCGAAAAGAATAACGGAGTAGCAACGATCAAACAAAAAGTATCAACAAAAGATCATTATGTGTCAAATTTTTGAAAAAACAATATATCAAATAATCCATGTACTTACGAGTTCAAAAACTAGTTACTTATCTATACGATTTATAATAAGGTATATGAAATTGTGCAACAAATTAGATGGTATTCAAGGGTTGTTGTATCAACAAAGAGTAGTAGGCCGCGTTTGGATGCAAGCTTATTTCATCTATTAAGAGGAACCGTTTAAGTAAATTCATAACACAATCTTTGTTTGTGATACACAAGTATATGAAAGTTTTATAAGCTACAAGCGTTTATAAACTCAAGTTAATCGCCTTTCAAAAAAAATAATAAACTCAAGTTAATCTTTACCAATACATAAACCGTGAGTCTGTCATCTTTTATATAATAAAACAAAGGGTACTTTCGTATTTCGGAAAAAAGAATATTTTCTTATTAGGTAATATTTTATTTATTATTTTTTTAATTTAAAATTTTATTTTATTTTTATTATTATTTTTTTTTTTTATATACTACACAAGTATAAGATAAATACAAAAAAAATATAGATAAGATGCAATACTACAAAAGTAGAAGATAAATACAAAAAAAATATATATAAATAAGATGCAACTAACAATAGGATTAAAAAATTTTTAAATAATTATCTTTAATAATAAACAAATATAATTAAAAATCATAAATCAAACAAAACAAAGATTAAATTATTTGTTTTTTAAGAAATAAAAATATATCATTCAAATTTTTTTTAAAAAACTCGCGCGTGCGCGGGCATTATAACTAGCAATTATATACAGAAAAACCGAAACCAAAAACTCTATACAAAAAAACGAAAATAGAAAAATCACTTTTTGCTTTAAAAATCCAGACAAAGAGGAAGCTTGAACTTAGAAGCACAAGCTATTAAAGCCTTTTCAAGGATCTCTTTGCCCAATCAAACATGCGAAGGATACTAGCATTAATAAGCATACTTTTATTTAAGTCATAGAGCAATGTGGGAAAATTTGTAAGGCACGAATATTTTATGAATTAGGTGGATTTGAGGTTTATGAAGTACATGCAGAATGCGTAAAGGGACTTAGGGAGTTGTACATTCACACGACATAAAAAGGGTCACAATATCTTCGTAGAATTCTTTACCAAACAAAAGTATATGTTCGACTGTTCCTTCCGAATTCCCAATTCAAGCGATTCAACTTTAATCATCATCATTTATTCACTACTCAAAAGATCATAATTCAAGATCAAAAGGTAACTATTTAATAATATTTTTATTACTTGAAAAGGAGTAAAATTTACATAGAATATAATTTAGCTTTATGATTTAGTGTTGTTATTTATTTTAGGGTTTTGAATACTACAAGCATTTTTTTTTTTTTTTTTTTGAACAGAATACTACAAGCATGTTAATAGCCCTTTTTCACAGTTTTATGAATACTAATATATATCATAACCATTTAAACAATGCAAAGGGTTAATTGTATGATTATTTGCTTATTTGTGTTTAAATCATTTCCTTTAGGAACTATGGAAAAATATAGAAAGCTTTGGAAAAATGTTCCTAGTCGTAGTGGAGGTGGAGATTCTGTTCCAAAACCTGTTGCACAACATGTTTCACAACCTACTCTAACTCCTTTAGCACAAATTAATATGAAATTAGATGATCTTCCATGGGATCCATCAGATAGGCTAATCATCTATAGTTATGACCCTAACATCCTAGAGGAAATTAGGCGAATGTACTAGGATAGAGGTCCTTGCCGACCAAGGGGCCACAAGTTTTCAATAAAAATGGTCGGGATTAATAAATTATATGAATGATGCTTTAATTTGTAACATAGAAAAAGCTATTTGTGAAAGTTGCAAATGAAGACGTGATGAAGCCCGTTCAAAGCTCAAAACGTCAAAAAGGTTAATACTAAGAGACATGGTACTTTATTGATTAGTTTTTCATTTTTACAAATAATATAATGTTATTTATTTATTTTTTATTTCTTTGGTATTTACGGAAAAAAAATTTTGTGTGCAACACCCACTTGAAAATCTTGGGTCCGTTCCTGAGTATCCATGAGGACTCCGTAAACCTTTGTTTAAAGTGTAAACTGTAAATCTGTCAAAATTACATACTAAAAAGCAAAAGTAAAGAAATCATTTTTTGATTAAAAACGTGCAAATCTGTCAAAACTACATACTAAAAAACAAAAGTAAATAAATCATTTTTTGATTAAAAACTTGGACAAGAAACTTCAAGAATTTATAAGCACAAGTTATTAAACTTTTTCATGAAAACACTCGTGCCAAGTTAAACTTACAAAGGATAATGGCATTAATAACCAAACTTTTGGTTAGATCATACAGCGGTGTGGGACAAATTGTAAGACATAAATTTTTAAGTTCATTCTTATTTCATTATTTGATATTTTGGTGCTACAGTTACGGGCCATTTCATGAATTAGGTGGATTTGAGTTTTATGAAGTACGGTAGCATCAAGGGACTTAGGAGTTGCATTCACACGACGTAAGGGGTCACGATATTCTTTATGAATTGTTACTCATTCACTTCTGTAGTTTCTGATCAAACTTTCAATAAAGAAAAAATTGCATATAAGTGAAAAAATTGCTAAAAAGCCAAAAGTACAATATATGAGTAAACTACGTGAAAGCTTTGTTTTGGAAACGGATGAGTGCGAAAAGACTAATGGAGTAGCAACGTCAAACAAAATGTAAATAAAAAATCATTATGTGTTAACAAAAAATCGAAAACAATATATCAAAAATCCATGTACGCACGAGTTCAGAAACTAGTTACTTATCTATATGATTCATAATAAGGTATATGAAATTGTGCAACAAATTAGATGGTATTCAAGGGTTGTCGATCGTATCAACAAAGAGTAGAAGGCCGCGTTTGGATGCAAACTTGTTTTATCTTACAAGAGCTTGAACTTTTTTACGTAAATTTATAACACAATTTTCGTTTGGGTTACACAAGTTTATGAAAGTTTTTACTAAAGTTTTTATAAACTCAAGTTAATCGAAATGGGCTTTTAAAAATAGTTAGAGCTTGTAATTAAACAAATTACTTGAATATTATTCAAGAGCACGCAAAAGTTTGTAATACATGTGAGTTAGTTTGATGTTTTTATGCCTTCTTATAATAAATAAGCTTTATTTACAATTAATTCGTCAAATACATATATGTAGATAAAAACCTGAAGAATCTTTGTTTAGCTAATGTTACCAAACATTCATGTAAAAAGAGATTGAAGAACGAATAAACAAACTATCTATTTGATGAACAAAAATGTCCACAAAGTCTTTTTTTTTTTTTTTTTTTTTTTTTTTNTTAAAGATTATTTATATACTCCCTCCGTCCCAAAATTATTGTCCACTTTGAATTTTCAAAGTCAAAGTGGTTTAACTTTGACCACAAATATATATTTTTTATTATATAATACTTGATGAGAAATTATACCATTGAAAAGTAGACTTAAAACCCAATCCATTTATATATTTTGCATCAAATATTATATAACACCCACAAAAATATATAAGGTCAAAGTTGAAGGAGAAAAACTAAAAAAGTCAACACTGGACAATAAATTTGGGACGGAGGGAGTAATTGTTTTTCATTTGTTGTGTAAAATTTTAGAAATTTTGTATGATTCCTTTTTGTATTTATCAAATACATATGTCTGCCCTTTTTGTTGCACTTTTTCACAAATATAAGATATCGCTCAGCATAGCATTGCGTATATAATTTGCTCATACTCATTTCGGTAATTGTTTGGTATTTTTATCACAAAATTAAAATTCGAGTGAAATAGTGAATTGGTACTTGTTTGGTGGCTTTGGTCAATTACAGTGTCTTCTGAGCCCATCACGTATCCAGGCCCATCAAAATCAAATTAACCCTCTTTTCTTCAGTTAAATCACTGTGTGTTTGGTCCAGTAAGAGTAAATTGCCAAAATTAAGAGCCGTAAACGGATAAAAAGTTTAGTGAATACTTAATGAACTGTTTGGCAAAAATTTGGTGCTCGTTTAAATAAATAAGCGAACATGAATACATACCTCGTTTGTTCATCTACGTTCGTGAATGATCGATTATACGTTCGTTTATGTTCATTTATGTAAATCTATTTGTCTATCGTTGAATGACGTATGTTTTTGTTATATATTTTAAAGTAAAATCGACATACTTAAAGAAACGAAGTTTATTATAATAGAGATGTATTTGCTTAATAAAACAGCTAAAGAAGTTGAACCTTAGAACCGCCAATTGATACAACACTAATGCGCATTGGCAACTCGAGATATCTTTCATAGTTATGCGTTTAGTGTTAAAATCTCAAAAATTAATAACTTGTTTGCACTACTAATGATGTTTAAAGAATACGAGGCATTCAAAACCCGTGCTACGCACGGGCTATCGCTGATTGTTCCTGTGCATTGTCGAGTGTATAATTAATATTGTTTAGTATGTCGTATGAAACGTTTTGACTTTCTTGTATAAAAATTGTAAAATGTTTGATGTTTTCTTAAATCAATTCGCACATGTGAGCTACATCAATAGAAAAAGCATGTAAATTACTTATATATGAAAAATGCATTAAAATAATACGTATATCTATATATATTGCATTAGGTTAAATCATCAATTATTCTTGCAACATTTTCAACTTCATCTCAATCAATAAACGACTTTTAACTCTATACTAATTACTAAATATCATGTGATCAATTCCGGCAACCCTTGTACTTCCATCCCGATGTTGTATATACTTCACATTAAATGTACCGGTTTTTTTTTCGATAACAGTTTGAACTTTTGCTTATGTTTAAAACTCAACTTTTTTATTTGATATTATAATTTACAAACGGCTTTAAGTCAAAATTATGTATTTTTTTCCTTTCTATTCATTGCCCAATGTGATATTTTTAATATGTCGTATTTTGCTGTGTAACTAATATTAATAAATTTTATCAATAAACTCAATTCTAAATAACTAACCAAATGAATATTAATTAATACACTATTAATAATTCCTAAAACATTTGGACTCCACTATTATGTCTTAAACTTAATTTTTTTTAATTTACAAATGGGTTCAAGCAAAAATAATATACTTTTTCTTTTATATTGATTATTCAAGTTGCATGCTTACATAAACTAATCACGCTAAAGTATCATTTAACCATTTAAATGTTGTTTTACATACATGCTCGTGCACTATATCTTGAATCAATTCGCACATGTGAGCTACATCAATAGAAAACCTATGTAAATTACTTGTATATGAAAATGCATTAACATAATACATATATCTGTATATATTGCATTAGGTTAAATCATCAGTTATTCTTGCAACCTTTTCAACTTCATCTCAATCTATAACCGACTTTTATTTCTATACTAATTACGAAATATCATGTGATTAACTCCGGCAACCTTGCACTTCCATCTCGATGTCGTATATACTTCAGATTAAATGCATCGGTTTTGTTTTTCGATAAAAGTTTGAACTTTTGCTTATGTTTAGAACTCAACTTGTTTATTTGATATTATAATTTACAAACGGCTTTAAGTCAAAATTATGCATTTTTTCCTTTCTATTCATTGCTCAATGTGCTATTTTTAACATTGAATTGTAACTAATATTAATAAATTTTATCAATAAACCAATTTTAAATAGCTAACCAAATGAATATTAATTAACACACTATTAATAATTCCTAAACCTTTGGACTCCACTATTATGTCTTAAACTTAATTTTTTTAATTTACAAATGGGTTCGAGCAAAAATAATATACTTTTTCTTTTATATTCATTATTCAAGTTGCATGCTTATATAAACTAATCACGCTAAAAAGTATCATTTAACCATTTAAATATTGTTTTACATACATGCTCGTGCACTATTTCTTTAATCAATTAGCACATGTGAGCTACATCAATAGAAAACACATGTAAATTACTTGTATATGAAAATGAATTAACATAATACATATATCTATATATATATTGCATTATGTTAAATCCTCAAATTATTTTTGTAACCTTTTCAACTTCATCTCAATCCATAACCGACTTTTAATTCTATACTAATTACTATCCCTCTTCTGCGTTAGGAATTGCCCGAAAAGGTAATATCATGTGATCAATTCCGGCAACTCTTGCACTTCCATCTCGATGTTGTATATACTTCACATTAAATGCATCGGTTTTGTTTTTCGATAAAAGTTTGAACTTTTGCTTATTTTAAAACTCAACTTTTTTATTTGATATTATAATTTACAAACGACTTTAAGTCAAAATTATGCATTTTTTCCTTTCTATTCATTACTCAATGTGCTATTTTTAACATTGAAGTCTAACTAATATTAATAAATTTTATCAATAAACCAATTCTAAATAGCTAACCAAATGAATATTAATTAACACACTATTAATAATTCCTAAAACCTTTGGACTCCACTATTATGTCTTAAACTTAATTTTTTTTTAATTTACAAATGGGTTCGAGCAAAAATAATATACTTTTTCTTTTATATTCATTATTCAAGTTGCATGCTTACATAAACTAATCACGCTAAAAAGTATCATTTAACCATTTAAATGTTGCTTTACATACATGCTCGTGCACATTTTCTTGAATCAATTCGCACATGTGAGCTACATCAATAGAAAACACACATAAATTACTTGTATATGAAAATGCATTAACATAATACATATATCTATATATATTGCATTAGGTTAAATCATCAATTATTCTTGCAACCTTTTCAACTTCATCTCAATCCATAACCGACTTTTAATTCTATACTAATTACTAAATATCATGTGATCAATTCCGGCAAGCCTTGCACTTCCATCTCGATGTTGTATATACTTCACATTAAATGCACCGGTTTTGTTTTTCGATAAAAGTTTGAACTTTTGCTTATGTTTAAAACTCAACTTTTTTATTTGATATTATAATTTACAAACGACTTTAAGTCAAAATTATGCATTTTTTCCTTTCTATTCATTACTCAATGTGCTATTTTTAACATTGAAGTCTAACTAATATTAATAAATTTTATCAATAAACCAATTCTAAATAGCTAACCAAATGAATATTAATTAACACACTATTAATAATTCCTAAAACCTTTGGACTCCACTATTATGTCTTAAACTTTTTTTTTTTTTTTTAATTTACAAATGGGTTCGAGCAAAAATAATATACTTTTTCTTTTATATTCATTATTCATGTTGCATGCTTATATTAACTAATCACGCTAAAAAGTATCATTTAACCATTTAAATGTTGCTTTACATACATGCTCGTGCACTATTTCTTGAATCAATTCGCACATGTGAGCTACAACAATAGAAAACACATGTAAATTACTTGTATATGAAAATTAATTAACATAATACATATATCTATATATATTGCATTATGTTAAATCATCAATTATTCTTGCAACCTTTTCAACTTCATCTCAATCCATAACCGACTTTTAATTCTATACTAATTATTAAATATCATATGATCAATTCCGGCAACCCTTGCACTTCCATCTCGATGTTGTATATACTTCACTTTAAATGCATCGGTTTTGTTTTTCGATAAAAGTTTGAACTTTTGCTTATTTTAAAACTCAACTTTTTTTATTTGATATTATAATTTACAAACGGCTTTAAGTTAAAATTATGCATTTTTTCCTTTCTATTCATTACTCAATGTGCTATTTTAACATTGAAGTCTAAATAATATTAATAAATTTTATCATTAAACCAATTCTAAATAGTTAACCAAATGAATATTAATTAACACACTATTAATAATTTCTAAAACCTTTTGACTCCACTATTATGTCTTAAACTTTTTTTTTTTTTTTTTTAATTTACAAATGGGTTCGAGCAAAAATAATATACTTTTTCTTTTATATCCATTATTCAAGTTGCATGCTTACAAAACTAATCACGCTAAAAAGTATCATTTAACCATATAAATATTGCTTTACATTCATGCTCGTTCACTATTTCTTGAATCAATTCACACATGTGAGCTACATCAATAGAAAACCCTTGTAAATTACTTGTATATGAAAATGAATTAACATAATACATATATCTATATATATTGCATTAGGTTAAATCATTAATTATTCTTGTAACCTTTTCAACTTCATATCAATCCATAACCGACTTTTAATTCTACACTAATTACTAAATATCATGTGATCAATTCCGGCAACCCTTGCACTTCCATCTCGATGTTGTATATACTTCATATTAAATGCACTGGTTTTGTTTTTCGATAAAAGTTTGAACTTTTGCTTATGTTTAAAACTAAACTTTTTTATTTGATATTATAATTTACAAACGGCTTTAAGTCAAAATTATGTATTTTTTCCTTTCTATTCATTACCCAATGTGATATTTTTAATATGTCGTATTTTGCTATTATGGCAAACTCAATTAATGGGCGTAAATATTGGTTTCTCACTAATGATTCTACATATAGAAAAAGAAAACACTTTCCAATGCGCGGACCTTCTTCTTTTCAATAATAATTTAATTGCACACGAAAAATTCATCCTAATATTTCTCAAAGAGCATTCGAAAGCAACTACTTATATAAACTAATTACGCTAAAAATTATCATTTAACCTTTTAAATGTTGCTTTACATACATGCTCGTGCACATTTTCTTGAATCAATTCGCACATGTGACTTACATCAATAGAAAACGCACATAAATTACTTGTATATGAAAATGCATTAACATAATACATATATCTATATATATTGCATTAGGTTAAATCATCAATTATTCTTGCAACCTTTTCAACTTCATCTCAATCCATAACCGACTTTTAATTCTATACTAATTACTAAATATCATGTGATCAATTCCGGCAAGCCTTGCACTTCCATCTCGATGTTGTATATACTTCACATTAAATGCACCGGTTTTGTTTTTCGATAAAAGTTTGAACTTTTGCTTATGTTTAAAACTCAACTTTTTTATTTGATATTATAATTTACAAACGGCTTTAAGTCAAAATTATGTATTTTTTCCTTTCTATTCATTACTCAATGTGATATTTTTAATATGTCGTATTTTGCTATTATGGCAAACTCATTTAATGGGCGTAAATATTGGTTTCTCACTAATGATTCTACATATAGAAAAAGAAAACACTTTGCGATGCGCGGACCTTCTTCTTTTCAATAATAATTCAATTGCACACGATAAATTCATTCTAATATTTCTCAAAGAGCATTCGAAAGCAACTACTTACATAAACTAATCACGCTAAAAAGTATCATTTAACCATTTAAATGTTGCTTTACATACATGCTCGTGCACATTTTCTTGAATCAATTCGCACATGTGAGCTACATCAATAGAAAACACACATAAATTACTTGTATATGAAAATGCATTAACATAATACATATATCTATATATATTGCATTAGGTTAAATCATCAATTATTCTTGCAACCTTTTCAACTTCATCTCAATCCATAACCGACTTTTAATTCTATACTAATTACTAAATATCATGTGATCAATTCCGGCAAGCCTTGCACTTCCATCTCGATGTTGTATATACTTCACATTAAATGCACCGGTTTTGTTTTTCGATAAAAGTTTGAACTTTTGCTTATGTTTAAAACTCAACTTTTTTATTTGATATTATAATTTACAAACGGCTTTAAGTCAAAATTATGTATTTTTTCCTTTCTATTCATTACTCAATGTGATATTTTTAATATGTCGTATTTTGCTATTATGGCAAACTCATTTAATGGGCGTAAATATTGGTTTCTCACTAATGATTCTACATATAGAAAAAGAAAACACTTTGCGATGCGCGGACCTTCTTCTTTTCAATAATAATTCAATTGCACACGATAAATTCATTCTAATATTTCTCAAAGAGCATTCGAAAGCAACTACTTACATAAACTAATCACGCTAAAAAGTATCATTTAACCATTTAAATGTTGCTTTACATACATGCTCGTGCACATTTTCTTGAATCAATTCGCACATGTGAGCTACATCAATAGAAAACGCACATAAATTACTTGTATATGAAAATGCATTAACATAATACATATATCTATATATATGCTTATCTATAACAATCACCTAAATATGTAAGAAACAAAGAAAATAGTTGGTATCCCAATCTTTGGTTCCATTTATCTGAGCATGCATGATCTTGTGTGATTTTCATGGTACCTGCGTATGATAACTAAATTAAGAAAAAAAGAAGACCAAGTTAATTACAAAGATCTAAAAGATGTGTGAATCATCTCCAAAATGTTGCAAAAGAGAATTTACATACCTCTACCAACAATTAAAGATCTAAAAGTTGTGTGAATCATCTTCAAATGTACATACTAAATGTGATTTTGGTCGGTTTATATAGGCATGAATTAGGTTAAATCATTAATTATTCTTGCAACCTTTCGCAACCCTTGCACTTCATCTAACCCCCGACTTTTAATTCTATACTAAATGCCATTGTAACCCACGGGTTTCTTCATATGCTGCTACTAATTATTAGGAAAAAATAAACCCAAAAAAATACTCAAAATTATATCATGAAGAGCATTAGGTTGTTGTACTCTATGCAATCTTGACGCCTCCACAATAAATTAGTGCGGTTAATCTTATAGTATTATAGGTGAACGTTCATACTGCCTTAACTATGTTTGCCGCAAACATTAATAGCTCATGATACGTAGCACTAGCTTCTTAATGTTTGGTGCCTTTTCATTGTTAAAGATTTGGTAGCGTATAACCCTTCTAAGGCAATTTATTTTTGGTATCTTTGGTTTGCTAATACATGAGGTTGATGCAAAATAGTGGCTTCAACTAGGATCATAACTGTTGACAAGCCTCCCTAATATCGTACTTTTGTTCGATTTCTGTGGTAATTTATATGGTCCATATCCATTTCTATGAAACAAAAATGGATTAGTTTCACCTTAGACCAAGTGTATTGCACCAAACCATCCGATGAGGGTGACCAACCACACGCCAAGCATCTTTACAGCCGCACGGTGGTAGGTGTTTGCTATCGTTTGGTGGTTCATACCACCAAACCCATTGCATTTTTTATTGTATGCATGGTATACTTGTATATAAAGTGCGTTTTTTTTTTTTTTTTTTTTTTTTTTTTTTTTTTATGTGTTTGATTGGTCACGACTACAACTGCTTGATGGTGAGTTTGATAATTTTTTATTTTTTATAATTTTTTCAAGGGAAAATATATATTAAAACTCAAACCACAAATACAATATATGGTACATAGAAAACGCATGACCCTTTCTACATGATATAGATACAAGGGCCGGAGACACCCACGACAAACAGTAAGTTTGATAATGTGCTAAATGATGATGTGACGCAGACGTAAAATTAATAGGTTTAATGACCATTACCTCATGTCTTAGTTAATTTGCTTTGAAATTGTCCAATCGAAAAATGATCCGATCAAATGTAACATTTTCTTCTTGATGTGACATTGCAAGAGTTGGAAATCATAAAGTAAATGAATTTGCTCAACAAAAATAGATATGACTTGTCTTTTTCCTAGGGGCATCCCATCAATTTACTTCTTTAGAGTAATGCATATTTTGTACGAGCAAGTTAAGTTTTTGGAAGAAATAGAAACCGCGTTCTAGTTGATGTAAGAAAACATAAATTTGATTCCATAACTTCTATAAAAACACTACTTTTCAAATGAGTTAATGGGAAAAGAAAAAGCATTGTTTCTAAAAAAGGAAATTAGGTTCGATACCAATGAAACTAGGAGCAAGTTAAGTTTTTACAATAACTCAATTACGAGAATAAACCTTATAGTGAGTCGTTTTACAGGAATGAACCTTTTTTACATGATTTACCAAAGTGACCAATATATGTCACAATCAACTTTTTCACTTTCCCAAATCAATAAGATTCGCCCACGATTGTTTATGAACAGATCACCTCGCCTAGGTGTAACCCAAACTGATATAATACAATGGTGGTCTCGACAAGATGAACTAGGTTCATCCCTTGAGTATCAGATTCTCCTTTATAGAAAAGAAATAAATATGCCATCAATCTAAAATGACTAGACGGCTCACAAACTTCCATGATATGGTTTCAAATGTAAAATGCACCAAGTATAAATATGGATAAACAGGAAACCTATATCCAGCCCTGCTCCCATGAACATTTCATTTCTGGTATGTTAAATTTCCAGCCAAAAAAAACTACCTCGCATGCTACCTCGCCCAAGAGAAATTTTTACTCGCCTAGGAAAAATTTTATTTTAAAATACTACCCAAGAAAAATTTTTACTCGCCTAAACCTCGCCTACAAATTTTTACTCGCCCTCACCTCGCGTTTATAACTCGCCCAAACCTCTTAGACCTCGCTCAGGTTTACTTTTAATTCGCGTGTTACTAAGAATTGTTTTAATTCGCGTGTATAACTCGCCCACACCTCCCAGATCCTCGCCCAGATAATTTTGACTCGCCCCTCACCTCGCCTATGCCTCGCCCTAAACCCTCGCCTCGCACACCACTCGCCTAGGCCTCGCCCATCTTTCCCCCGTAATTCTGAATTTGATAGCCTCGCCCAGCACTCGCGTATCACTACTTTTATACACGTGTAACGTTAGAAACTAATCAAATAATAGATCCAACGGTTAATATTGAAAAGTTCATTTTGGATAAGTTTGTGTGCGAGGTTTATATCCGTAAACTAATTGTATAAACGGTTCATTTAAGTAATTTACTCTTTTACAATCCTTCTCCATCAAACTAGTTAGATTTTTAGTTTTGTTAGGACAACTTATTAAAATGAGAAATTGTTGCATTAATAAATGTAGCCATACCATAACTCCTGAGATGAGCTATGGTCTAAATGCGAACATTAAATGAAGTCTTCTACGAAAGGATTACGACTCACCAATGTTAAAAACGCTTGTGACTCTAATGAAAAAATAACTTTGTTTACACATTTCTGAATGATATAAACTCTATAGCTAGTTCGCAATCATTGGTCAAAATCTTGTAGAGACTCATCATGTTTTATACACTACATTAGTGACCTTTCTTGGTCAAGGACGCGTGATTCATGGGTCGAGGTAATAACCTCGACGCATCTAAGTTGCCCTGAAGACGAGTCTTCGAGGGCTTATTACCCCGCCTTAGGACTTTTCTTTACCCTTTTACATGCACAACGATAAGTTTTTATCACCTCTATTTGTACTACACGAGTACCCGTGCATAGCAACGGGATTTTATAGCGACAGATAGTTTATTGATAAAAAAAAATTATAAGTTATAAACGAAAAATAATAAACGTTTGAAGATTTGAGAATTAAACATAATGTTTTGAAATCTGGTTCGACCCGGGTGGTTCAACTGGTTGAACCGTTACGGTCGAAAAACGGGTTTCAAGCGTCCCGGATCAACCCGGTTTGTGTTTTAATTGGTTGTATTTAATTTGGTAGATATGTTTTTAATTGGTTGTACAATGTAAATAAATCATTGTACTTTTAAGTAATGGATAATGTTTTGAAACCCGTTTCGACTCGGGTGGTTCAACCGGTTGAACCATTCCGGTCGAAAAATGGGTCGATTTAAACTGGGTCAACTTGCTAGGTTGGGTCGAAAACGGGTCAAATTAAACTGGGCCAAACCGCCGGGTTTGAAGCGTCCCGGGTCAACCCGATTTGTGTTTGAATTGGTTGTATTTA
>LBNU01012268.1:0-13328 GCA_014162995.1 Artemisia annua
AATTTAATTTGTTTATACAATTTAATTATATTTATAATATGATTATTGTTCATTTTATTATTGTTATTTTTGGTTGGTTTTGTTGAGTAAACTTATATTGTATTTTAGTCATAATTTACGAATAGTTAGAGTTATGGAGTTGTAAGCATGATTATTAGCCACTTTTTTTTCTTTTTTTTCGTTGGTTATTATTAGCTTTAGTTAGCGTTATTTGCTGATGGGCGCGCATGACCTATAATTACCGTTGACATATTTTTGTATAGCGTAAAACGGGTGGTAAAGAATGGTTGAAAAGTGGACATGTGGAAAATTGGACCGCCCAATGGGCAGTCTACCCTTATGAATATCGTTGAAAATAATAAGTTAACGAAAAATAAGATATAAACGTACCAGTTTTTATATTGAATGCATAATAATGAAATAAATGAACATCAAGATTTATAGAACAATTAAAATATACAAATTTTTTTTTTTGTAACAACATAGTATATGAATTAAACTCAAATGAACATTAAGATTTATATAACAATAAAAATATACAAATTAACAATTGATATTACTGTCGGTGATAACCAAACCAGCCTCAAGATTAGCTGTAGCTACAAGTATACTGATGATGCATAACTTCAATTGGCCCTGAGCATGGCTGAGAATAATAGGTGTACCCGTCATTGTTTATTTGATAAAAATTAGGTCTGTACCATGAGGTAATTGAAGCATCACTATCATTTAGAATCTTGATATATTTGTATGTTCATAATACCTTACCTGAAACCTCTATTGATTAGAAAAGTGAGTGATGACGTATAGTCTACACCGGGTCATGGACCCGTTCGGTAAACAATACCGGTGCGATAGCCCACAATGCGTGGGCCATATGGCACGTAAATACGTAGCTCCGGCCCACGAGGCCCAAAAGCCCAATACGTATTTATGGAACGGATAAAGGATATCTTCTAAAATGAGAGTAATATGGAATTTGGGAGGTAGAAATGGCGTTGACATTCATAGTCGGTAAACCCAAAATCCCATTTATTTCCATTTATGGATTCAAGTATCAGAAACTATGATTTGTCTTGAGTTTTGTTTATTTCAATGTACTAAATATTTTCTTTACAGAGACTCCATTTCAACAAATAAAGCTAAATATTCAAAACTGATTTAACTTAGAAAAAACACATAGGTGAACCATCAAAAAGCTTTATTTTTCACTTGCTAACAAAAAATGGACCAGATGACATTCATTTTCAACTAAAAAACAAGAAAAACTCTGGACACACATGTTTTGAACATAAGACATTAAATGAAATGAAAAATAAACTGATAAATAACCCAGACATACAATATTAACACAACTATAGTAAATAGATCAGGTTTATTCAAATGAAACACCTCATATATAAGTTATATTCAATATTATTTCCACATTTGAGTTTATCTAAACAAAATAAAGACATATAATCATATCGTTGTTGGGTTTTATTGAACAACCTATATTAAGTTTCTCGCAAGGGACCAATGCGTGATTTTCTGATGTTTGTGTGCAAGTTCAACATTTACTCACTATCTTAACCTCCCAGATCTGCTAACTGCCATTCTTGTAATCACCAACCATTATTAAGAGAATTACTTGCTATTCTGGTCGGTTTTAGAGTGAAACAAAACTCTCCTATTAATCATTAGTATCGCATGAGAGAGCATTTTATAAATTGATGGAAATCAATGTAATCAGGTAAAAGAAAACATATAATTATTCAGCATGATTACGAGAAAATCAATAATTTAAAATCGTTGATAGTCATTTGGTACAATGTATTTCATTTAACTATCATTTTTAAAGTAAAATCAATACAGTTTCTAGAGAGAAAAGCCATAACTCGAAATCATGATACACTAAAAAGGAGTGTTTTGTCAAGCGAAAGGATGTCCATTGGAATAACCGTTTGAAGTAAAGTGTTCCAAAACAATTCTACACATAAAAAACCACGAGCTCTCTTAATAACATAACTAACAAACATATTGTACGGACGATGTAAAAAACTACCTCGTTTTATGTAGTGTTCAATTGAGACATAAAAGATTGATTCAACACATCTTTGATATTCATAACAGGATTGTCTCTTCATCTTCTACTTCTGAAAAAAGAAATTTTAAAGCAATTCCACACATTTACCTACACAACATTCTACGTTACAAATTATTAAGGAAAAGATTGTAACTCCAATTTAGTACAATCGAATGATAGTGGAAGATGACCTCCTTAACCTGAAAACGATATCGAGAAATTATATGAAACAAACCCTTACTTTACCCTCCTTTGTTTGATTGTATACATCATGTTTTTGTTTTGATCTAAAATATATTAGGTGTAATGTATATACATCATAATTCTTTTTCTCTTTCTTATAGGAAATTTACACAAGAATTTTGGGTATCCATAACTTCATATTCATCAGCCATTAACAAAGTGAAATATTATTACAACTTGTTCTATAACACTGGCAATGTTGGAGCTCTTCAACATGCACAATTTCCAAACCCTTTAGAGACGAAGATAATCACACCTAAATTCAAAGTAGTTTATCATCACTCTTATAGGGTATTTGAGGGAAAGAGTCGTACCTTTTCTGTGTATGTGAAAAGTCAATACAAGAAACTCTAAAAAGATGTCTGGATATAGTTTTTATATATTTATATTAGGAACTATATTATATAGTGGAAAAGATATGATATTATCATTAATAATACTTGGTAAACATTATATTATTATATTTGATAGTTTTGTCAGGATTACAATCAAAAATTACTTGGTTCTAGTGGTAAAAAATCTTGATAACTATATGTAAGAAGATCCATTGGTTTCGAATCCTGCTGTTTGCCAGTAACATTATTAAATTTGCAACGCATAATATATATATTAACTGAATGATTTTAAATAATTAAAATTACATTAAAAGCGAAATTTTTTAAAGAAAATACCTGGTTTAGGTGGCCACCAAATTTGTAATGAACTGATGACATGGCACTCCGAAAGGTTGATAGTACAAGGCTTAGCCGTTAGGCTTATTTTATGGGGCATTATAACGGTCAACGCTCCTTGTTATATTATATATATTATATTATTATATATATATATATATATATATAGTATATATTATATATATATATATATATATATATATTATATATATATATATATATATTACTATAATATATTATAATATGATATATATATATAGTTTATATAGTTAGGTTGAAGTAGGAAATCACGTGCGGATTTTTTAATATTCGTTATTGCGAGACCGTAACGGATAAGATCTTGGGTACCGCCATATCGCAGATCTGATCTTTACTATTTCGTAAAAAAGTCAAGATATGACGCAATGATTACATCAGGTATTACCAATTGGAACCCTTCAAACGATTTTTTTAAATATTTTTTCCTTTATTAGGGACCTTAACTATTGATTGTCTTCTTTTACTTTTTTTATTTTTTCAGGGATTTTTCTGAGGGCACCTTTTTTGTTTTTAGTAACGGAAATCTACCTACATTCCAAGTACAATTAAGCCACAATCCTTTTTAAATTTTAAAAATGCCATTCATCCTGACTTTTTTAACTCATTGAACTGTACATTTTTAAAATTTTTTACAAGTATTTTACTAATGCCTACATCAATGTTAGTTAATACCCTAATATATTATATATAGTATAATATATAAAAAGTATATATAAATACTATATATATATAATATATAGTAATAATATATATATATATATATATTATATATATATAATATATACTAATATATATATATAATATATTAATATATAATATATATATATAGTATATTATATAATATATATATATAAACTATATACTAGCTTTCGAAGCCCGCCCGATGGGCGGGCATGACTTGTAATTTTACATTTTAATTTGATCATGTACGGATATCAATGATCTTTTATAGTTATTTATTATATTTTCACCCGACATGGCCATGACTTGTATTTTTACATTTTATTCATTCATGTTCGGATATCAATGACTTATATAGTTATTTGTTATGTATTGATAAAGAGACATGCATATATACAATTTAATGCATATATACATTTTAATTTATCTGTTTTTGAGAGTTATTTTAGATTTTAATTTAGTGATGTTTGGATAGTATTATGTCGCGGAAATTAATTTGTTTATACAATTTAATTATATTTATAATATAATTATTGTTCATTTTATTATTGTTATTTTTGGTTGGTTTTGTTGAGTAAACTTATATTGTATTTTAGTCATAATTTACGAATAGTTAGCGTTATGGAGTTGTAAGCATGATTATTAGCCACTTTTTTTTCGTTGGTTATTATTAGCTTTAGTTAGCGTTATTTGCTGATGGGCACGCATGACTTATAATTACCGTTGACATATTTTTGTATAGTGTAAAACGGGTGGTAAAGAATGGTTGAAAAGTGGACATGTGGAAAATTGGTCCGCCCAATGGGCAGTCTACCCTTATGAATATAGTTGAAAATAATAAGTTAACGAAAAATAAGATATAAACGTACCAGTTTTTATATTGAATGCATAATAATGAAATAAATGAACATCAAGATTTATAGAACAATTAAAATATACAAATTTTTTTTGTAACAACATAGTATATGAATTAAACTCAAATGAACATTAAGATTTATATAACAATAAAAAAAAATACAAAGTAACAATTGATATTACTGTCGGTGATAACCAAACCAGCCTCAAGATTAGCTGTAGCTACAAGTATACTGATGATGCATAACTTCAATTGGCCCTGAGCATGGCTGAGAATAATAGGTGTACCCGTCATTGTTTATTTGATAAAAATTAGGTCTGTACCATGAGCCCATGAGGTAATTGAAGCATCACTATCATTTAGAATCTTGATATATTTGTATGTTCATAATACCTTACCTGAAACCTCTACTGATTAGAAATGTGAGAAAGACAGAGTCAACGTAATTTATTAAAAAACAACCACGATCAATCAAGATGAATGTCATAAGCAAAGAGCAATCACATGATAAATCTGGTTCAGGCTTATGTTCTAACTCTGATGGGTTGACCGGTACCCAGTAGCTGTTTATAAAAACTTCCACATTTTTTGAAAAGGGTTTGGGGTTGGTCCAACCCGACCCGCTTGACTCGTACAGAATTTTTGTAACACCTGGTACTTTTCCTAAAACCCATTTCTAGCCAAACTTCTATTTTCGTGCCTGAATCACTTTTAAAACTTTAATGCATGTTAAATTGGATTTGAGAAGCGTGAGATATATTAGGAACGAGAATTTATTCCTTAATTTACTCAGCACAACCTAGGAAACTCGAATTTGTTTCATTTGCCAAATTATTTGATTTATTTTGAGTTTGAGAAAAACTCTGAAGNCATAATAATGAAATAAATGAACATCAAGATTTATAGAACAATTAAAATATATAAATTTTTTTTTTGTAACAACATAGTATATGAATTAAACTCAAATGAACATTAAGATTTATATAACAATAAAAATATACAAATTAACAATTGATATTACTGTCGGTGATAACCAAACCAGCCTCAAGATTAGCTGTAGCTACAAGTATACTGATGATGCATAACTTCAATTGGCCCTGAGCATGGCTGAGAATAATAGGTGTACCCGTCATTGTTTATTTGATAAAAATTAGGTCTGTACCATGAGGTAATTGAAGCATCACTATCATTTAGAATCTTGATATATTTGTATGTTCATAATACCTTACCTGAAACCTCTATTGATTAGAAAAGTGAGAAAGACAGAATCAACGTAATTTATTAAAAGACAACCACGATCATCAAGATGAATGTCATAAGCAAAGAGCAATCACATGATAAATCTGGTTCAGGCTTATGTTCTAACTCTGATGGGTTGACCGGTACCCAGTAACTGTTTATAAAAACTTCCACATTTTTAGAAAAGGGTTTGGGGTCGGTCCAACCCGACCCGCTTGACTCGTACAAAATTTTGTGCAGTTTGACCCATTATACAACCTGCCTGCTGTTATACTACAACATAAATCAAATTTTACAATAGATGAATAACATAGAATGAATCAATTTTATAACAGTAACTATGCATTTACAAATAGAGTACCAAAGTCAAAGAAATAGAATCATACAATTTTATTTGCATGGAGCAGTGATTGACGTTGCTGGTGTAGATCTTGAAGAATTGAAACACCAAGTTCCCCAGTTTCCAGCATTGTTCTTCTGCCTTCCTTGACTCTGTCAGTTGACTTATTTAACCTCTCTGTCGACATCATCAATCTTCCTCTCTGATCAACAGACACCTATTTTTTGTCGATGATAAAGCACCGCTAGTATCGAGAGTTGAGAGAAATGAATAATAAAACCCCACAGAAAATAAGTGTCGATTTTTATTTTATTTTTTAGTTTTTTTTGGTAAAAGGGCTACCCCGATAAAATAAAGTATCGATTTGTTTGTCAACACTAAGAATCGAGGGAAAGAGAATCTGCATTATGTCTGTCCTTCTTGATTCCAATAGCTCGTCTCCATTCAGCCACATTAGCATTGCTTGAATGGAGTATTTTGATTTCACTTTTCAGTATGTTGAGGTCGTTTCTATATTCGCGTATCTTGGCTAGAAGCGAGGCTTTGATGCCAGGTGGCATGTTCCTAGACTCAAGTATGTTTTGGTTAACAAAATGCGACTCTTTAAGCTCCTGTTAATATGCATGAATATGTTAAATACACAATATACGAATACAGAAAGCACAAACTAAATATCATTTATATAAGTAGGAAAGTAGAACAAAAGGATTGAATTAAAGAGGGTAATACAATCTAATTGGTTGGACCACTAAACCTTAATGTCAATTAGTCTTAACATTAAAAGGCTAATCTTTCTGGTGTGAAATTATAAAGCGTAAGTTCTTGTATATATCAGCGTATCGTTGTGGCTCTGAACGCAAAAGAGGGTGTCTAGATTTGTTTATGCTTATCAAAGGTAAACTGATAGGTTTATGGCATTTGGCTTATAGATAAAAAGAGCCGACATAAATTGGCTTAATTGATTTGAGATGAAACAACTTACAGTTTTTTCTTGGCATATAATTGGCTTCCTTGTGCAATTTGTAAGTTTTTCTTTTGTTCTGGTTTTTTCCAGGGGCTCGCTATTTTAATCGGCTTGTTGATGTAGCGGTTTGCCTTTGTTTGTATCTTGGTTTGTTTTTATGTAATATATCTCTGCCTTTCGAAAAAAAAAAAAAAAAAAAAAAAAAAACTTACTGAGTTTAAATACGTTAATAAACGCATAAAGCTGTTAATCTCTACCCAAGCACTCAAAAGTACTTATGAATTGTATCAAAACATTAAGGTAAAACATGGTAGCGGGACTGGTTAAATTTTAAGCGTTGCTAAAACAGGTCAAAAATCTATTGTTAAATATTAGACATGTGATTTACAGATATTTGGATCGTCAAGATAATATATGCCAAGAAAAAACTGTACATATACCTGGGAGCCTAGTGAATAAAGGATCGAATAACCAAGTGCCCGCTGCAACCCGATGTGAACTCGTCATTGTTTCCTTTGTCACCACACCCGAATGACGATACAGTCGTCGTAACACTAAGGCTGCGGCCAATTGAAGTCAACGGAGATGATAGGCCGCTGGTTGTTCCACCACAAGTTGGTATATCCAACCATCAAAATTGCTTATGTAGGTTATTGAGTTGCTCTTCCCATAAATGGTGCCTACTTCAAGACACATTTAGTAAAGTTGCATGAACAGAAAAGCATCATATAAAGATTATATGAATGCTAATAGAATTAGAAATAAAGGCCACATTCTCTACCTGTATTCCAGTAATATCATCACCTAAACCATCAGGTGCTATCATAAATGTTATAGCTCTTGGTGGCATATGTTTTCATTAAATAAGATAATGAATGTTAGTACGACGATGGAATCAATGAACCATGTTATGGAACATGATAGAAAAATACCATGTCGCTTCTCACATATTAATCCGAGCTTAATTGTCGCTAATGGTTAGTGAGTTCCCTGCACAATTCATAAAATTAACCATGTAAGTTTCACCCACGAAAGAATCAAAAACTACACAGTAAGCCCATGTACGACATCAATGCAGCTTATTTGACATGATTTCTGCTATGTGAACTGCTACTTTAATTAGTTGTAGACTGAACATTGGAGTATAAGTTGTTACTCTGTCACTGATTTTACAAAGCGACGGAAAATGACCTGGGCAGGTTGACTAACAGGTTATAAAAGGGTAAGGAATCAGAATAAGTCATTCTTATGTGCGACTGCTGGGTGGGAACAAGTGAGTTGAAGAGGTTTCTTAACAGAATTGCTGAAACCAACTATTCAAGATTGCTACTGATAACTCTAGCCTTAAAAAAAAGATTCCTACTAACGATCACCTTTAAGTTTTGCACATTAGTAACAGGTTGATTGCTTTCGCTTTTGAACCATAGATCATAGTAAAGGTGCGAGTTATGGCCATAGCGATGGCCTGGATTGATCTGCAAGTAGCCAATGAGGGACTATGAGTTAGACTCCTATACTCGATCAAACTTGAGTTCCCCAGGTGCTAGGAAATCACGCAATCCCATAGTTTAATCTTATGTTCTTTTAGGTGAAACACTTTTATATCTACCAACAACAACAATCAAACACCCTTGTAGACACAATCAACAAAACACCTTCACAAAGTATACAAATAAAAGAAATCTTCTTATATTACCTGCTCTTAAATTGGGTAATTAGGTGTACTCTTAAACGTGAAATATTACCATCAACAGCTTCTTTACTTTCATCTTGTGCTAATGTTTTGGTCCGTGGTGAGTGCCATTTTATAGAATCTTCTATATGGAACCTCGATTTGTAGCCTAAAACATGAAACGGAAAAAAACAAAGCAATTAGTTACCACGTCAAAATCAGCAGCCGTTGCAGGAACAGGTGCTCATGCTGCAAGTACTTGTAATTTTGAGAGATCTCTGAATTTCAACATACCCATTATCACCTTGTGCTCTCTTCACAAACTCGCCATCGATATTCAGTATACATTCATATACTTTCTTTATGGGGACTTTATCTGGTCACTTGAACACGTAATACGCGATTACCTCCACTTGACTCATCGAAGCCAGGTACGAATGGCAAAAGCCTGTTGACCAACAGGAGTTCAGGATGGCCCAGAAACTCGCCAAGTCGATGCTGAACAATAGCTAGGATATACTTAGCTCCAACATCATTACAATCAATAGAGAGATGATTATTTACCATCCCGGCTAGTAGGTAAAACTGAGTCAAGGTTTTAGATAAAGATTTTTTTTGAGCCACCGACCTTTCCAGGGCATTGAAAACATTGTTACCTTTGAAGCACGATTGTGAAGCCCATAAGTTCACCTGCAGCCTACAGAAAACAAATTACTATAAGTTGTCTCACTTTGTACATAAAACCTACAACGCTGATCAAATCATCTCATTAAGGATATTTCATTTGAAAGAGTAGATGCATGAATACTTATTTGGTAAACAACAATTATAGCGCTTAACTGAACAATCATAACAATTATCTAATGTGGATTTTCTTGTGTATCATAATACTGATGAAGGAGATGACATATACCTCACAACCTCATCCTAGACCAGCTAAAATTATAGCAGAAGGTGCAGACCATGAACCATCAGCTCTTCAAGCCATTACCAAGCCGATTTCAAGCTTCCATGTAAGTAGCATCCCAGCTTTTGCAATGGTTAAAATGGCAAGACCTTTAGCTCTTTTAATTAATAACTAGTGCAGGAATAGACCTTTCGCAATTTATCCTTGTTACCTGCCCAAATCATAATAGTAGCTTGTTGTAAATTAAATATATACATTTATAAACTTACATTTTAATGAATCTACATCAAACTCACCATCTACCGGTGTTTATCTCTCGACACCATTTCATTTGACTAACGATTGCTTCCATGCCTACTTTCTAATGAATTTTTGGCACCGTTTCATTTGATTAACGATGTCTGTTGTGGTTGCTTCCATGCCTACTTTCAGAATTTCACCAGGAAAAAGTTATATTGATTTCTTATGATTTCTATGCTTTTTCCCTCCTTCCAAATGAGGGGGCTTCAATTTCTGCATGCACGCCTTTATTTGAGTAGCCGTCATCAAATGCTTTTATCATCTTTCCGATACAAAGCACCACTCAGTAGTCAATACATAAACATACATAAAAAAGGTTTTGAACTAAAATTTCTCATTTCTTTAAAGTTTAAACCTCTATGTGTAGCTAAAATATGTACCTGCTCTAGATTTAACATCGATATCTCAATTTGCTTATCCATTATCCCATCCAATAATTCATCGTCCCGCTGCAAAGAAACATACATAAATTATGTTAGCAATATTATCATAGAATTTAGTGACTGAAATAATTACTAACATAGAATGAACCTTGGATAAAAAAAACATTATCAGTTGCTTATTTTTTGACTTCACATCCAAACAGCCCCTATAAATTGTGCATGCAAAATTTAAACAACCAAGTGAAATCCATTCCAGCTTTGTTCCTAGCTTATATATCTGATGTAAACATTGATCTTCCAAGCAGACATAAATTTTCTTAAGTGATGGTGTGAAGAAAAAAAATAACTTTTATGAAGAGATACTCATTGCATGGATGCTGACAATAATTAACTGTGATTTCAATGTTTCTATATCCCGATCCAGTTGTTGGTTCCATTTTGTAAGCAACACCTCATCCTACCATGATTCAAAAAAGATAAATTGAGGTCCATAAACGTGTGTGTACATTTTAAAAAAAAAAAAAAAAAAAAAAAAAAAGAAAAAAAAAAGAGCTTTTACTTACCTGAGGGATCTGGGTAGTCAGTTTGTTTGGGTAAGATGTGTGAGCTGTTTCATCGTTTTGGAGCCCTCTTTGCTCTTATCATGCAGTCTAGTGAAATTTTTTCGCAAGTTAAAGGTTAATTAAAAAAAATCTGTCACTTACGCTTAACAAACGATAAAGGCCTGCACAGTTGATCAGGTTGCACCCTTGTTAACTATATTAAGGGGTGTTTGGGATTATAAATTGAAACTGCTTACCTGTCAAAAATAAGGATGTGACTTTTTTTTTTTGTGCTCACTTTAATTTGTCGGTACATTTATTAGCTCAAGTGTAACTAACGCCTAGATAAGAATATTCAAAACTCACCCCGTCATCTGACAATGCTATATAAATGCCAAGTTTCCATGAAAATGTATGCAATGGATGTCCCATATACCTATAAAAAGTACTTTCAATCTGTCGTCGTTCTTTTCTGTAAACCAAAAGAAACAGAATATTAATATAATCATCAGCATCTGATAAGAGAAAAAAGTCATCGGATAGTAAAAGAAACAATAGAAGCAGGTGTTCAACGTATAGACACTCACCGTTGCATAGAGGCTTTGTGGATAAGTGGCTGCCCATTTACCTGATCTTATGTAAACCTTCCCTTTGCAAATCTGTCTCTTCCACTATTTTGCACCACTTTTCTGCCACATGTCAAACCAAATAAACACAACAATCAATCAGCCTTTTCCCATCCTTTTAGAGTTTCAGTTTAGTGTTCCGGCTGCAACAGCAGCCGCATCCGCTCTATTATTTGCTTCAGTGAGTTCCACTTTTAACCCCTCAATTTATTGACACAAAGAAATCATAAGTCGTAATGATAAATTATCGTTACCATACACAGAATATATAACTCAAAGAAACCATTTTCGTTAGTAATGGATGTCTGTAGGAATAGTATAAAAAGAAGTTTATGTAGTAACCTCATAGTTTTGCGGGTTCACTTCAACTAAATCAGCTAACCGTATCATGTCCATAATCTTCTCTACCTCTAGGTCTTGATATCGTCGCATCTGGATATCGAGAATTGGCGATGTATCAGGATTCTCCTTGCACCTGCAGAGTTGTAAAGTTTGTGTTTGTACATATTGTTATGGTGAAAATATTTGAGGCAAAAAAATATGGCTTACACTGTGAGTATGTAACTGAAAAAAGCCAATAAAATATGTTCCAATGAATTATCCCTGGTCTTTTTTCATCACTTATGTGTTGCAAGTCCTGAACATTTTTATAAACAAAATAGCGATACAGTAAAGCAGAAAAGGATGACATTCACCTAGAAATCCTAATGCATGTAACGATATAAAAGCGCATAATGCATAAAGTTTGTTACCTTCACTTTTTTCAATCACAAACACAGGCTGTAATTACCACATATAAGACACATAAAAGCAATGACATACAAAATTGAACCTTAAATCATCAAGGGTTGAATTGTTTTTAAAAAAATATACAATTTACACAATCTTGGTGGATAGGTGGGGTTGGCTTCAAATAATACCTTAGATTATCTGATGATGATGATTATGGCGTCTACTCCTTACATTTGATGGGATTGGCTTCAAATCACACCCTTGCAAGGAATCGTCTCTTATTTGCAACAACTTAGGTTTAGTTTTTTTTTAACGATAATTACCTGGGATTATCAGATGGTGATGATGATGGCCGTATAGGTTTAGGTGAGATCGATGGTATGTTTTTCTATCCTTCTGAATAGGCTGTAATCTGCTGCTGTTGCTGTTTGTGGCTCATATGGCTTGTTGTATCACATTGTTACTATCAATGCAAAAGGCAAACATTAATAGAATCTGCATAAACGTAAAAACAAAACATCATTAGTTAATTGTGTGAACTTTAACATATTAGGGTTTAGAGAAAAAAATAGAGAGAAAGTCGACATGTGGAATAGAATGATATTAGGGTTTTGATATTTTTAAAAAGAATCATATAATGAATGAATCTATATTGTGCATAATCTGTTTAGCCAAAAGCATTAATCGTACAGTTTATAGATTAGGTGTTGCAAAATATAAAACAAAACAAATGTTGGTTTAGTGGTTAAAAAGTGTGTTAATGCTACAAACATCCAGGTTCGATTCTCTCCATTGAACTTTTTGTACAAATAAATTCCGGATTTTAGTTGACAAAACCGATGTGATGACATGTCTGCTTAGGTGGCAACAAAAGTTGAGTACATGGAGACAATGTGATGACATGGCAGATAATGAATTACTGGGCAATGAGGTGGCGTTTACGTGGCATTATCTACGTGTAACGCCTCCTGTTATAATATATATATATATATATATATATATATATATATATATATATATATATATATATATATATATATATATATATATATATATATATATATATAT
>LBNU01012268.1:16423-27460 GCA_014162995.1 Artemisia annua
TCAATATAAGGTCGTATAAAGACGACGTTCATTAGTTTTCCTGGGATCTTCACATTACTTATCAAAAGTTAATGAATCAAGTTTCCGTAAGAAGTTATGTTTCGGTGGGTGGTAGATGACCATAGAAGGCAATGGGCGCATGAAGCAATGACATGCACTGGGAGAAAGACGAGATTGACACGTCGCACATACATCAATAAAGAAGAATAAAAGATCAATAGTTCGCATTACCACACTCCAACATCTGGAAAAGACAGTTAAAGGCTTTTTATTCTGAAAGATGAAGAATCTTAAGTACTTAAGCATTTTCTTGGATACGATAGTAACATGATTCTGTATGTAAATATCTATCATGAGAATACATTATACCGACTGATCGTTTCGCAGGTTTGAGTAGACTATAAGTTAATATTTGAAGAGATTCTGACATAAGTTATTATTTTGAGAGGAATAATCAGTATGCTGTTACGATAGAGATGTTTCTAACCCTCAATGATGAATATACTAGGATATTAATAAGCGTATTATAATGAATATTCATTTTAACTTCTTGGTTTGGCCTGCTATAGACCTCTATCTTTTATATAGATGATTAGATCGTTATTGTGTAAATAGTCTTGTATGCTCTATATTGTGAGTGTATATCGAGATTTCGGGGTGTGTATGGACGTTCTGCTATATGCATCTGTGTCCTAGAGGGAGTGAGTTTACATAGCCCCTCATCTCTTACTTTACTAAAACAATTATTTTTCTCAGTAGAGACTAATTTTATTAGAAATATTTTATTCATAGAATTATTTTATTTGTGTATTCGTTGGATTTTATGTTTAAATGGAGAGATGAGAAGTTAAGCTGACTTATTAGTCTATGACTCTGTTATAAGCATATGAACTCATAAATGATTGTTTAATAGGTTCATAATTAAGTAGTGTAACGGATTTTGGTTTAAGAATTTGATTGTAGTTTGCAGAGTTCTGATTTGAGTCGAAGATTTTATCCGTTATTATGACTTGATTTGGATATGCGAAAAGCGTTATGTGTAATTTATCTGTTTCTGTCGGTTATTAATATATGATTATTATGAGAGCTTCCTTAGCATGTACAGAGAGCCATTAATTTCTAGGATCTGTTAGCCAATACGATACATTAGTTTCTGATAGAAGTGCCTTTGAATTACATTGTGTTAGGCGTTATAACGGATAAGGTTTAGACGGAAGTTAGTGGAATTGACCTAGAGCTAGGCGCGTTGACCTAGTTTTGAAATAAGACTCTATGCTGTCTGCCTACATCCTGCGAAGTGACTATTAATAACGGTGGTTCCTTGCTGCGATCCATGTAAGCTATGTGACCGCTATTGAGAGCCTATATATATATATATATAGTAAGCTCACTATGACCTTACTTCCATCTTTCCTAAGATGATATAATTATTGAATTGGGGGAGATTGAGTTTGAGATTAAGAGACGGTGATGGGTCTTAATACCTTGACCTCTAGTCTAACATATTATATATCAGCACTATAACTCTTCAGGTCCTACAAATTGCTTTTATAACTTAATATCTTTAATGGACTATCACCAGCGTAAGTAACTGATCCTAGCGTTTTATTCTCAGGTTTAAGGCGATAGTCTCACCTATTTGAAGGCTGCTGGCAAGGGGCATTGGGATCATAGGCGAATATTTTTATACTTCTGGAGTAGAAACATTAATCTATGGATCACCGCCTTTAAGAATTTATTTATTATATGGGCTATTTCCGTACTGAGTTTTTTAATATATCTTTCATAAACGTTGATGCCTTTACTATTAACAGTTATTATTCCAAATAAATGAAATAAAAACCATTCTTTTTCACTTATGTGTCTGTGGATACTATATTCGTAAGCGACCCATCGCATGTTAACGCTTCCTGCTAGACCGATAATATCTAAGAGGATGTTACATTAAACCTCGAGTGGCAAAGAGATAACAATTATCCGGAAGATGATGGTGGTGGAGGTGAGATTATATGGCCGGCGGTGGTGGCTCAGTGGCCAGATTCATGGCCGGAAAAATAGAGAGAGAAAGAAGGATATGGAGGCTAGTAAGAAATGAGATAAACCCTAAAATGAGTTATAAGTGGGTTTATATAGTGTTGGTTTTAGAGTTAGCAAGTCAAGGGACCATTCGGCCATTAAATTAAAGTTAAGGGGCGGCGGATAGAATATTCCCCAGGGACCAAAGCTGTAGTTTATCAAATCTTTCACGAAACAAGGTTCGGGGCTCATTTAAGCGAGTAAACGGAAGATTCATGATACGGGAATAACACCAACATGCTCAGAATAATATTTCTGATAAAAATGAATATAAATACTCATAGTTCCTCATAAACAATACCAAACTCAAAATAAATGATCGTTTCCCCAAAAATTCATACCAAACTCAAAATAGATTATCTTTTCTCCGAATAGAACTTGGGAGGAATTTTGCGGGTTGTCACAGCCTCACCTCCTTAAAAAGAATCGTGTCATCACGATCCATTCCAAGTCACCTGACAAGGTCTGAAAGAATGAACATATACGCACGAGGATTCGTCTTCACGTTCCCTATGTGGGTTTAGGATCTTTAAGCAAGTTTCGACAGGCTTTGTCGATAGCGATGCGACTTTATGGAAGTCGTCTAATTCCATGGTTCAAGATTCCAATAGGTCAACAAGGTTTGAACGTTATAAGTTTAGAGTTTCTCCAAGAGGAATAACAACTGCCTAATTGGCAAGTCGTTTCTTCGAATTTCGTATATGAAAGGTCGGGAATACAATTGAGTTCCGACGACAGCTTAAATTGGTGAGCTATCAATCTAACTCTAGCAAGGATCTAAAAGGATCGATTACGACAAGGATTCATGATTTCGACAAGTCTCACAACAAGGATTCAAGAGATTTACATCATCAGGGTTTCTAACAATTAACGAGCAGCTTACCTCTCTATTTCGACTTCGAACAATCTCCTTGGTGGTTTCGTCAACAGGCTCATAGTCAGGAAGTGGGTATTTCCATCTTTATCCAACAAGTCGGCGATTGACACTTGCGACCATAGAGGGTCTTTTAGTGCCGTTGAAATTCTGAAATAGTGGGTAAGAAAGAATTTGACCAACAGGAGGTGTCTATCCCAACTATTGCCAATTCGATTAAGTAGATACGAAATATGTTCTCATGGCCCTTGGAAGTGGTTGATAAAATGTGAGTGTGAGACGATGGTCTCGATCTGAAAGAATAGAAATCGGTACTATATGATACACCACGATCTTCTTCACGTATAGACGAGTAACAATCGACAATTACTCAGGAGGTGGACAAGTTAAGTAGGATTATCAACAATTACTCAGGTAGAGGTGCAAGATTTACTCTCAAGGTCTAGCTTATGATATAGCAGCAGAATAACAATCGACAAAAGGATTTGTGAAACGGCTTATAGGATAATAGGATAACAATCCATTGTTTATAAATTGTAGGAAGATCAAAACCTCGATTTTCAGTTAGATTTCATAATATTGTAACAAGGTAGCAAAACGTTTTATAAAATCGTCTTATTAAGCTATTTGTAAAATAACTTACAGGGTACCAAGAAAGCATTTCACCATTTATAAAATGGTAGTTAGATCAAAATTTTGATATTTAGGATAGTAGCAAGGTTGCATTTAGCTCCATAGTATGGCAACAAATGTTTTATAAAATCGTTTTGTGAAACAATAGTTTGTGAGATAACAGGAAAAACAATCCTCCTTTATAAAATAGTGGTAAAATCAAAATTTTGATTTTTGTGAAGTAGCAGTAAAACATCTTGTAAGATGGCTACAGTTTGTAAATTAATTTCAAGGCAGTTTCACTATCCAATAAGAGAGGAGCAAAGATAATTGGTATTTCCGAGGGACGAAGGAAAGAATAGGTGGTTGTCCCAAGGATCGTGATTCAAGTTACATCTCAATATTTTAAGAATTCTGTTAAATACGGAATACTAGCAATCGGTTGGAGTCGGAAAGTACAACCTCGATTGAACATCGTCACTAAAACAACATTGATTAAATAGTACCGATTGAGAAAATAAACAACCTTGATTAAGAAAATAAATAACGTCGATTAAGATAATGAATATCATCTATTAAGGAAGTGAACATCATCGATTAAGGAAGTGAATATCATCGATTAAGAAAATAAACATCATTGGTTAAGAAAACTCATCAATTGAGCACGAGGCTTAAGGTAGAGGCGGCTGTGACTAGATCGCCAAATGAAACGAGGCTAAATGCCAAATCCAAATTTGGAACAAGGTCCAAAATCACGAGAAAATAGTCAAAATCTAATCCAAAATAGTGGAGACCAAATTCATAAATGTCCGAGAGTCAAATCAAGACATAGTCGGAAATCAAATCAAAACGAAGCAAAAAATTTAAATCCAACGTATCCAAAATCAAATCCAACATAGCCGGAATCAAGTTCAAACGTAGCCAAGGTCAAATTTAAAATGGTTAAAGCCAAATCCAAAATAGCCAAAAGTCAACTCAAAACGTGACTGGAAATCAAATCAAAACGAAGCTGGAAATCAAATCCAAACGTAACCAAAAACAAATCCAAATATAACCGAATCAAAAATCCAAACGATAATTCCAATATGATCGACGAGGCTCATTACGATAAGCAACTCAGATTCAAATGATGTCAATCGGGTCTAACCCGACCCAATGCGAACTACGCTCGATGGCGGCGAATAGGAATTCCACATAAACGAGGACGTTTAGTGGTTTCAAAAGCAATACGATTCATGGGATGTTGTGATGCCAGTGTGTCGTGTGCAAATGCAGGCTTAGGTGTTATGTTCAATGCTTGTGTGTGCACGCAAACTTCTCATTCCTAAAGGCAAACTCTAACCCGAACATAATACTGTTATAACTACCCTCAATATCGCAAAATTCACCTCTGAGCCATACATAGGTGATCAGGCCATGTCCAACTGTCCCTGGTTGAATGTAGGTGATCAGGCTACATTCACCCGGGGTTCAATGAATTTTGAAACGCTCAGCCCAGTTACGCTAGTAATATGTCCTTTATATCCCAACATCATTCCCAATACTACGACTAGTGTGCAAAATCAACATTAGTAATGAGATTACGCAAGGAAATAGCGTAACTCAGTGATAGATGCGGAACTTGCATAAGCATATGGAAATGCTCATGGTGAATAGTTAAGATAGGCGGATATGAAATATCCAAAAGTAAGGCACACACTATAATGATTATATCCTCAAACTCATCAATTATATCATAAGCATTTCATCACGTAAATCATCAAATGTCTCATCAACTTATCATCAATCATATCATTCAATATCTTATCCAATGTATTCTCAGTTATTTAATCAACTAAATCCTCAAAGAAAATCTTATGCGAGGCATCGGCTTGGCAGGCAGGCACGTAGCGGTCATAGGGTTTAGTTTTCACAAAAGTGGTTATAGTCTAGGTTTTAAAAATTACCCAGTTCTCTATAACCTAGGCTCTGATACCAATCTGTAACACCCCCAAAATTCGGGTCTAGCGGAAGCATACATGCGATGGGGTGCTACGAAATCGGTATCACAACACAAGGAACAAAGAATGGTTTTTATTTCATTTATTTGGAATAAAAACTGTTATGTAAAGCATAAAGTTTACATGATATAAAATAGTGCGGAAATAGGCCCATAAAATAATTAAAGCGGTCCCAAATGTTCATCAGAGTCGCCTATGACCATGCCCCTTGCCAAGCGCCTTCAAATAGTGAGCTATCGCCTTAAACCTAAGAATACACGCTAAAGGTCAGCTTACGCTGGTGAGTCCATAGAGTTTAAGTTATAAAAGCAATTGTGGACCTGAAGAGTTTAGTGCTATATGTGACTAGAGGCAGGTATAGACATCACGATCTCAATCTCAAACTCATTCTCAAACTCAATCTCAATCAATAATTTATCATCTTAGGAAAGATGAAGGGTCATAGTGAGCAGGCCTCTCAACGGTCACTAGCCAGGTCGCAACAAGGAACCACCCGTTACTGCCCCGGATCTAGGCCGCAGCAGAGTCTATTCCAAACTAGGGTCAACGCGCCCTAGCTCTAGGTCAACACTACTTCCGTCTAACCTTATCTAGCCAACACATGTAGCAAAACCAAGTAGTAGCAAGTCCAAGAAAAATGGTTTGAGCTAGGAAGCTCTCATATATAAACCAGGTAATCACATAATGCATTCGAATATCCAAATCAAGTATATCGGTAAATCAATCAATCAATCAATCAAATCTTAATCAAACCGTTCACGTAATCAGATAAACAATCATTGAGTTTAGTTAAAAGAGCATGTATTCTCCCCCAAAAATAGTTATGAAAACTTGTTTAAAAGAAGGGGGCTATGAACTCACCATAGCCACAGCAATGCAAGAATCACGACCGACACAACTTGGCATCTAGAGCTATTCACAACGATATCCAAAAGATGGGCATGACGGCACCAAGTAGTACGAACACGAGGGTACATCCTAGTACGCATACGATTATCTCAAAATATAGTTCGTTCAATAATAAAGTCTATAAAAGACGACGTGTCATAGTTTTCGTGGATTACTCAAATCATTACTTATAAAAAGTTAAGTATCAATGTTTCGTAAGAAAGCTTTATGTTTCGTGTGGGGTGGTAAGATGACATAGACTCAAGGCGCAACTCACGCCAAATGAACAAGACATCGACATGCAACTCACGCCAAAGAGGAATAAACGTCGACATACAACTCACGCCAAAGAGGAATAAACGTCGACATACACTCACACTAAAGAAGAATAAACATCGACATAGTCGATAGATATTAACTAGAACTCAAGTTAATCGAAGAAAATCTAGAAAATGACGACTACTAACTCTTTAATATAAACTAGGTAAATCGATAAGTTTCGGTATTTACCCCATAGTCCCAAATAGTTTAGGATAGTTCAATAAGTTTTATAAGGAAATCATAAGTTAATAATTCTAATATGAAAGGGTTTAATAATTAAATAGAACTATTCATTTTAACTTCTTTGTCGGGTTTTATAAAAATAATCTTAAAAAGATTTAGAAATAAAAATGTAGGTTTAGAAAGTTTTATAAATTTCGGCATGACGCGTCCATTTATATCACCTTTCCAAATCAAGAGACTTTAAATAAACTCAATTCTCCAAAACGATATTTCCCGAGAATTTATTAGAAAACTATAAAAGTGTATTCATTGATCATTAGACATTATTTACTTATTGTGTATTCGTTGCGAATCAAATATATTAAATTCATTATGAGTCTAATATATTGTATTCGTTTCAAGTCCAATAAGTCCAAATTGTCCAATATCCAACGTCAAATAAATGTCAAGTCCAACAATTGTCCCATTGTATTCAATCCAATTTAGTCAAATATTTATAGTCACTGCCCAAGTATTATATGTTTAGTCCAATTATCGATCCCAATGTTATATTCGAAACATACCAATATGCACCAAAGCCAAAATAAACAAGAACCATTACTCCGATAGATTGATAATTTGTATATATATATATATATATATATATATATATATATATATATATATATATATATATATATATATATATATATATATATATATATATATATATATATATATACTACTAATTAACTAAAGTTGACAAAATAAATTCCCTTTTAATTATAATTTAACACACTCTAGATATAAATATATTTGTGGTTCATTTACAAACTAACACACCCTTAACAGCAGTTGGGCCTTGTGGCCTGTTTTATCACACGCATATGCAACATCTTTTCTTATAGTTATGGATATTGATGTAAGCAAATTCGACACATTCTACGAGTCTCATTGTCATATTCGAACCAAAATAAATAATACCCTTGTGATGTTTGTCGTTAACTATTGTATACCAACATCAACAAACAAAACAATACAGGCATAAAAGTCAAACAAACACTTGTTAACCCAAAAATTCAAACCAGACAATATGTTAATAGCTTCTTAACCACACGAAACATAATAAGGTATCAAAATATTTTTAACCCATTTTCGGTCACAACCTTTAATCCATGAAACTATATCATATGTTTTAAAATCCGGTTTTATCCACGAAAACCTATTAGCACATCTCTAAAAATTATCATTATCGAATAAAGTAAAACCAAAATAATATCAGGACGAGTTTGGAACATGGCATACCGACGGGATGAGGAAGGGAGAGCGAGACAAGGCTGGTGATGGTGACTTCACGAGTACTACTCGACCCACCAACAACCTTTAACAACTCTCACCTCTTACGATCTAGCATTATCCTTGATGAACGCCAGGAAAAACAAGAGGAAATATAAAAGTGGTGGCGGCGGCTTCACGAGCAAACAACAAACCAAGGACAAAACTCTCGATCTAACACTACCTTCGATGAACACATCAAAATCGGATGGAAAATAACGAGATGGTAGCGCGTGGATGCGCGTACGGTTCACCAAGAGGTGATACAAGGTTGTGTGGTGATGTTTTGTTTGGAGAAAAAGGAGTGATAAGGTGGTGGTGAGTTTCACGGCGCGTACATAGTGGTGGTGGAGGCCGTGGATGGACTTACCGCGCGTGTTGTAGCTTATCATGACGAGGGTGTCACGAGGAAGATGATGGTGGTAGAGGTGAGGTTATATGGCCGGCGGTGGTGGCTCAGTGGCCGGATTCATGGCCGGAAAAATAGAGAGAGAAAGAAGGATATGGAGGCTAGTAAGAAATGAGATAAACCCTAAAATGAGTTATAAGTGGGTTTATATAGTGTTAGTTTTAGAGTTAGCAAGTCAAGGGACCATTCGGCCATTAAATTAAAGTTAAGGGGCGGCGGACAGAATATTTCCCAGGAACCAAAGCTGTAGTTTATCAAATCTTTCACGAAACAAGGTTCGGGGCTCATTTAAGCGAGTAAACGGAAGATTCATGATACGGGAATAACACCAACATGCTCAGAATAATATTTTCGATAAAAATGAATATAAATACTCATAGTTCCTCACAAACAATACCAAACTCAAAATAAATGATCGTTTCCCCAAAAATTCATACCAAACTCAAAATAGATTATCTTTTCTCCGAATAGAACTTGGGAGGAATTTTGCGGGTTGTCACAGTTTAATCCTTTTGATAAGTTGGCGAAGAAAACAACGAATGTTGATGTTGGTAAGGCGTCGAAACCAGCAGATAAGGCGACGAAACCAGCGGATCTTGTTTTTGGTAAACTTGTTGATGTTGGTAAACTTATTGCTGATGTTGTTACTGATTTGGCGAGTGATAAGGATAAGACAGATGATAATAAAAATGAGAAGGATGCTGTTGTTGTTTATGAGAAACTCAATAGTCAGAAGTATAAGGCAGAGGATAAGCAGGCTACGGGTTCTGTTGAGAAGGATGTTATTGAGAAGGGTACGGGTTCTGTTGAGAAGGCTACGGATTCTATTGAGAAGGCTACGGGTTCTGTTGAGAAGGCTGTTGTTTCGAAGTCTAAGAAGGCAAAGGTTGTTGTGACTGATGTTGTTGATAAAAATATGAAGTTGATTGTTAAGGGACCGGCCTTAACAAGGACAAAGGCGTTGGACTCTGTTCAAGCACTTTCAGAAAAGGACAAGCCGTCTAAGGTTGTTCTTACCAAGGATAAGCCAAAGGACAAGCCGGCGCCAAAGTCTGTTTCAAAAGAAGTTAAACCGAAGCGGAAATTGGCTTCATCAAAAGTAGATCAGATTAAAAAGAAACTGAAAGGTATAGTTTTTTTTTTTTTTTTTTTTAATGAATACAGAATGCCATTATGAATCCCATAGGATTCACAGTGAATCCCATGGGATTAATGATGAATCCCAAACACTCATTCAATCATGAAATTTGTTTTTATGTAATCTCTATTGGCTTAAGTTCATACTGTTTGAGTGCAATGTTAGGCTGTTTGAACCATTTACCTAACTTAATCTTAGCTTAAAAGTACAAGGTTAGCTTAAAAGCACAAGGTTAGTGATGAGACGAAAAGTGTTACGCTTTTAAGGGGTCATTTAAGCCTTAATTCGTATAAATGTGATCAAATATTGCCCTAAATCGTTCCTTTTGTCATTTTAGGTACTTTTGAGAAGAATTCTGGAAAACATGCATATTTGGACTTTTTTGGAGCATAAAAGTGAAACAAACGACAAAGTCTCAAAAGAAGCATAAATTACAACTTGACGGCGTCAGAGTCACAAGGTGACGCCGTCAGCAAGCCTTGACAAAAGAGTGGAAACCAATTATCAAATGACGGGCCAGAAAGATTTTTGAGATTAACACCTGACGCCGTCAAGTGTTAGAAGTTATAGGCCGTCAGGTTATGAGTTAAAGAGTGACGGCCCAGAGAGGAATAGAGAGTGACGGCGTCAGAAATCAAATCGTTTCAGTGTGACCACCTAATTTTTAATTTTTTTATTTAATCCGATTTTTTTATAAAATCTTTTATAAAAACGTTTTTATTTAATGTTTTTAGCCTAGAACTCGTGTGGAAAACTCTTGTGGTCTCGTTTGGCCGCGACTCGGTTGACTCACCGAGTTGACTCACTTGACTCGGTGAGGTTTTGGTTGTTTTATCATCTTGGTCGAATTTGGTGACGAAGGGAGTATAGATTTGTGTTTGGTTCGAATTTTTAATGGTCCGTTTGGTTTGTTGTGGCTCGACAGCCGGCTGCCACCACCACCGAGCCATGGTGGTGGTGGTGGTGGGTTAAAATTTTTATTATTATTGTTGTTGGTGTAATTTGGGTACATGGAATTGGATTTGGATGTGTTTGGTATAAGCCGAAGTGGTATGGGAATTGGTTTTGGTTTGTGTATTAGCCGAATAGGTTAGGATTAGGATTTGGTTTTGGTTATTGGTTTGAGGCGAGGTGTTAAGGGATTGGTGTTGTTATTACGGATATGGTTATAGGTCTCGGATGGTTATTATTATTATTATTATTACCATTATTATTATTATTA
>LBNU01012268.1:42471-52537 GCA_014162995.1 Artemisia annua
CAGAAGAGGTCTCCACTAGTGAATTTGAAACATGTACTGAAGAAAATACAACTAGTGATGATGAACCCATAAGCCCCACACCACCTGTGTTTAAAAAGGATAAGGGATATCATGCAGTTCCTCATACTGTTGGAAGTTTTCAACCACCTAGGACAGATGTTTCTTGTTATGGAGTAGACAATCTAGAGTTTAGAAATAAACTTAAGGGTCAATCTAATCCAGATTCATCTAAAGTCAAAGTTGAGATTCTTAAGAATCATGGGAATACTGGGGAATCAGGGAATAATGTAAATGTGAAGAGTTCTACTAAATCTTTTCAAAAACCAGCAGTACCTTATCAAAAGACTGCTAATCATTCAGCAGTACCCTCACAAAACATTTTTCAAAATACTGCTGATTTTAGAAACTCTTTTCATTTTTCATCTAGAGGTTACTCAGGAATGGGCTATTATCATAATAGAAAAGGATTTGGGTCCATGAATCAGAAGCTATGTTTTGTTTGTTATAGTCCCACTCACCTGATCAAAGATTGTAACTTACATTCAGAGTACTTAAGTCAGTACCCAAAGACCAACACTGCTCAACATAGGCCACCAGTAACTAAACCAGTTTCACCCAAACCAGTTTGGAACTATTCTAGAAGGGTCAACCATAGTAATTTTGCTACAACACCTAGGTACCCTCAACAGAAAAGGAATTTTTTCAAACCCTCAGTACCTACAAGACAGTCCTTTCAAGGTACTGGTAAATCAAAAACAGTTCATAACAAAAAGACTGTTAGGAAACCTTCAACACCTCAAGGTACTGCTAATGTAAGATCAAATGCAGTAAAACAAATATGGGTACCTAAACCTAAGCAGTCTAGCAATAGAGTACTTAAACCACAGACCACTACTCCCAAAGTTAAACAAATATGGGTCAAAAAGGGAAGTACTGCAGGGGACAAATCAGTACTTTCAGCAAATGTGGGTGAAGTAACAACTGTTGCAGGGGACAAAAATACTGTTTTTGAACAAAAGAAAGTTATTGATCATGTTTATAAAAACAGTGGCAATTACATACTTAAAAATTTTGAGTATGTAACTCCACAAGGGGAACACAAGTCAGTAATGGCTTGGGTTCCTAAGATGAACTAACTTTCTTATTCTTGTGCAGGGCAACCCAGAAGAGGAACTTAAAGATCATTTAATTGTTGATAGTGGTTGCTCTGGTAGTATGACAGGAGTCAAGGAGATTCTGTCAAATTTTAGGTCATATTTTGGAGGCAAGGTTGCTTTTGGAGATGATGTTTCTGGAGGAAGAATTATTGGTAAAGGAACAATCAAGACTGGGAAGATTGATTTTGAAAATGTTCGTTATGTTCCAGAACTCAAGTTCAATCTTCTATCAGTTTCTCAGATTTGTGACAAAAAGTATCCAGTCTTGTTTCTTGAGAATGAATGTCTAATTCTATCCCCAGAGTTTAAGCTTGATGATGAAAAATTGGTGATTCTGAGAGCACCAAGGAACAATGATGTATACAGCATTGATATGAAGAATATTATATCTACTGAGAATGCTACATGTTTGGTAGCAAAGGCATCTATGGAAGAAGCACATCTATGGCACAGAAGACTAGGTCATGTAAATTTTAAGAATATAAACAAGCTTGCAAAAGGCAATTTGGTTAGAGGTTTGCCTTCCAAAATTTTCAAGACTGATCACTCATGCTTAGCCTGCAAGAAAGGTAAACAGCACAAGGCTTCATGCAAGAAACTTGGAGAAAGAACAGTCAGAGAACCTTTGGAGCTGCTGCATATGGATTTATTTGGACCTGTGTCTGTCTTAAGCCTTAACAAGAAGAAGTACTGCTTAGTTGTAACAGATGATTGCAGTCGTTTTAGTTGGGTCTTTTTCTTGGGATTCAAAGATGAGACTTTTGATGTTGTTCATGATTTAATTATCTCCCTGGAAAATCAACTAAGACGAAAGGTTAAAGGTATTCGATGTGACAATGGGACTGAGTTCAAGAACAAGCTTATGGATGATTTTTGTGCTAATAAAGGAATTAAGAGGGAATTCAGTATTGCTAGAACTCCTCAGCAGAATGGAGTTGCAGAAAGAAAGAATAGAACCTTGATAGAAGCTGCAAGGACCATGTTAGCAGACTCACTCTTACCTATTCAATTTTGGGCTGAGGCAGTAAGTGCTGCTTGCTATGTTTTGAATAGAGTTTCTATCACAAAACCTCAGATGAAAACACCCTATGAGTTATTGATGGACAGAAAACCTAGTATCAGCTTTATGAAACCTTTTGGATGTCCTCTTACTATCCTTAATACCATTGACAATTTGGGAAAATTTGAAGGTAAGTCTGATGAAGGATATCTTTTGGGCTATTCTACAAACAGTAAAGGTTTTCGGGTGTACAACAAGGTTACCAAGAAGGTTCAAGACTGTCTTCATGTTGAATTCCTTGAAGATCAACCAAATCAGAAAGGTAAAGGTCCTGATTGGATGTTTGATCTTGATATTTTGACTCCTTCGATGAACTATGTGCCTGTTAGGGAGGAGAATCAAGTTGTTCATTCAGAAGATGAAAATATACAGTTCATAGTTCATGGTGTCAATCACAGTCCTACAGATGCTGACAAAGAACAAGGTGCTGCTGCTGATAAGCAAGATACTGATGAGTCAAGTAAAACAGTATCTGATGAAGATCAAGCAATACAAGATGAATTAAATAAGATGCTTTTTCAAGAAACACTTGCAAAGTCTTATGAAGATGATCTAAGAAGAGCTTATGAAGCAGAACAAACAAAAGAAAAATCTTCTAAGAAGAACAGTTCTTTGGATCCCAGTACTTTGGATCAAGGTACTGCTAATTATGATGAAGAGATTTCTGGGGGAATCAAGTCAAATACTTGGACAAACACTGAAGATTGGCCTGATTCATCCATGCCTACATTTGAAGAATCAGATGATGAGCTCCAAGATGAAGGGATTTTTGGTGAACAAGGTCCTGACTCAACAAATTTGGAAGATGATCTTAATGTACCAACTACTCACACTTCAAGGGTACATAAGAATCATCCTTCCAATAAGATCATTGGTTCTCCAACTTCTGGTATTCTTACCAGATCAAAAGCTAAAAGCATAACTAAGCCTCAAAATGCTTTACTTAGCTTTATTCATAAGCAAAACAGGTTGAACCATAAAGATCAACAGACCTGTTTATTTGCTTGTTTCATCTCTCAAGAAGAACCCAAAAGCATAAAGGAAGCATTATCCAAAGAAAGTTGGGTTGAAGCCTGTCAAGAAGAACTTCTTCAGTTTAAACTTCAAGAAGTCTGGGTCTTATGTGATTTACCTGATGGAATGAAGGTAATTGGTACAAGATGGGTTTTCAGAGTCAAAAGAGATGAAAGAGGAAATGTGATAAAGAACAAAGCTAGACTGGTTGCCCAAGGTTACAAACAAGAAGAAGGAGTTGATTATGATGAAGTCTTTGCTCCTGTTGCAAGAATTGAAGCTATAAGATTGTTTCTTGCTTTTGCTTCTTTTATGGGATTTCCAGTTTATCAAATGGATGTTAAGAGTGCTTTTCTCTATGGAAAGATTACAGAAGAGGTTTATGTGAAACAACCTCCTGGTTTTGAAGATCCTGAACATCCAAACAAAGTCTACAAGGTTGTTAAAGCTTTATATGGTCTTCATCAAGCCCCTAGAGCTTGGTATGAGAGACTATCAACCTTCTTATTACAACATGGCTATAGGAGAGGAGCCATTGATAAGACTTTGTTCATTAAAAGAGACAAAAAGGATATCATGCTAGTTCAAGTTTATGTGGATGATATTATTTTTGGTGCTACAAAACAATCCATGGTGAAAGAATTTGAAGAACTTATGCAGAAAGAATTTCAGATGAGTTCAATGGGTGAATTGACTTTCTTTTTAGGACTTCAAGTTAAACAGACAAAGACTGGTATTTTTATAAGTCAAGATAAGTATGTCACTGACATTCTTAAGAAATTTAATCTTCACACTCTCAAGCCAGTAACAACACCCATTAAATCATTAAATTCACTTGGCAAGGATGAAGATGGAAAACCAGTGGAAGTCAAGCTTTACAGATCAATGGTTGGGTGTCTCATGTACTTAACTGCATCAAGACCTGATATTATGTTTGCAGTATGCTTATGTGCAAGATATCAAGTTTCACCCAAGGTTTCACACATGAATGCTGTTCAAAGGATCTTTGCTTATCTCAAGTTTCAACCTAAACTAGGATTGTGGTATCCTAAGGAGTCACCTTTTCATTTGGAAGCTTTTTCAGATAGTGACTATGCTGGAGATAACTTTGATAGAAGATCAACCACTGGTGGATGTCAATATCTTGGAAGAAGATTAGTTTCTTGGCAATGTAAGAAACAAACAATTGCAGCAACCTCATCTACAGAAGCTGAATATGTTGCAGCTGCAAGTTGTTGTGGACAAGTTCTATGGATGCAAAATCAACTCTTGGACTATGGTTTCAATTTCAAGAATACTCCTATCAACATTGATAATGCGAGTACAATATGTATTGTGAAGAATCCAGTTTACCATTCCAAGACCAAACACATTCAGATAAGGCATCATTTTATTCGTGATTGCTATGAGCATAGACTAATTAATGTTGTCAAGATTCATACAGATGATAATGTGGCAGATTTACTCACAAAAGGTTTTGATATTACAAGATTTAAGCATTTAGTGGTGAGTATTGGAATGATAAATCTCTAAGCTATGTTTGAGGGGAGGCATTAGATTAGTTTCAGTACTTAGTCTTTTAAAGTACTGAATGTAAAGTTTGTATTTCGTATGTATTCATTGTTTAAGGGGAGGCAAAACAATGATTTATGAAGTTCTGGGTTGTGTATATGCTTTGTGGAATTGAAGAATAGAAGGATATGTTCTAAGATGCTGTGGGATTCTAAGATTCAAGGTACTGATGGGATTTTGTTCAAGGTACTGCTCTTCGAGGTACTGCCTACGTGGAAGTACTGCGATTTTGTCGGGCACTATTCCAACGGTCAAAAAATTGGGCTAACGGTAACTTTTTGGGTTGGGCTTTCACCCCTTACCAGGCTTTTAAAACCCATTCCGATTTTATCCCACACTATTTACTTTATCCAAATCTTCTATTCAAATCAATTATTCTTTCCACGAAAATCTCTCTTTCATAACTGCTCATTCCATCTACACGAACCCTAACAATGGCGAACAGAATTATCTGTAGGAAACACAACATGATTGCAAACCTTCTCAAAACACCAGCAAATGCTCAATTTCACCAAATCATCGACTTTCTAACCGGATCTTCTATAAACTACTCATTACTGGTCAATCCCGACATTATTGACCCATGGATACAAGAGTTTTGGAGGACGGCTCAACATATTGAACAAGATGATGAGAGTGTTATTACTGCCACGGTCTCTGGGCGTTCTATACGTATAACAGAGTATCAGATTCGAGAAGACTTGCAGTTTCATGATGAAGGAAGTTCAATAACCTTTGATAATGCAGTTATCTGGACTGCATTGGAGACTATGGGCTATGAAGGGGATCTCACAAAGACAACCTTTCAGAAGGCACTTCTATGCCCGCAATGGAGGTATTTCGTTCATGTCTTACTCCATTGTCTCAGCTCCAAGAGTACTTCATGGGAACAGTTTCCCAAGGTTATTGCATGTGCATTGGTAGGATTGGCTACAAATCAGGCGTTTAATTTCAGTAGGATGATTTTGGATGGCATGGTCTCTCATATCAAGACTGGAGCACCTTTTCTGATGTATCCAAGGTTCATTCAAGTTTTCCTGAATAAGCAATTGGATGGTGTTCCTAAACCTCAAAACTTCTTACCATCAGTCACCCTGCCTTCTAAAGTGTTTACCTTTATGGCAAAGAAAGGTGCTATATTTTCAGGAGATGATACCCCACTGACACCTCTAATGCTTGAAATAGCACAAGCCGTAGCTGCAGCAGAGACTGAATCTACTTCAAGGGAAGGTACTGACTCTCAAAGTACTGCTTCTCAATCAGTACCTTCACCTCAAGGTACTGTACCATCACATTCACCATCTCAACATGCTGCACCAACTCCTACCTCAGTACCTTCTCCTCAGTCTTCACCTCAACAAGCTAGGAAGGAAGATCCACTATCCCCACAGGCTAGTGCATCAGCTCCCAATGATTATACTTCCACAGATGGAAATCAGACATCTGGAGGAGATGAGGGAGTGATGAACTTGTATGCCTTAACTAGGGAAGTTATCAGACTGAAGAAGGTTACTAAAGCACAAGCCAAGGAGATTTTGGCTTTGAAGAAGAAGTTCAAGAGACTTCATAAGTTTGTATGGCCTTTGGTTTCTCACCACAGACTATGGGTCAAGGCAGAAAGGAAAGCTGGAAGAACTTCTGTTAAGGTTCCAAAGTCCAAGAGTCAAAAGAAGAGACAAAAGAAACATTCTTCTTCCAAATTGGGGAGGAAATTAAAGAATCTAGAAGAAGATGTTTCACAGAGGGTTCAAAGTACTGATGAACCCATGGACTTGGAAGATATAGAGAGAAAGAGTAAGGATACAGAAGAATTAAAGATTGAAGATGTCCAAGTTACTGAAGAGATTAAAAATGGAGACACAGAACAGATTAACTTGGAAGGTACTGCTCAACAAGGTGCTGGAGTTCAAGAAGTTCAAAGTACTGCTTTTCAGGGTACTGCAAGGCAATTTACTATAACTCCAAGAACCTTAGTGTTTGAAGAAGATCAGGCTGGACCCTCTCTTGTTCAAGAAGCATCCTCATGTGATAATGGTGATGAAGAAACTATTGCAGAGATGCTCATTAACATGTCCAGATCAAGAGGTGTGATCATTCAAGAGCCTACTCAAGTACCAAATTCATCTTCAAGCTCATCTCAGGCCCCAGATCCAAAAGACAAAGGAAAAGGTATCTTAGTAGAGCAACCAAAGAAAAAGAAGCTCTCACTAAAGAAACTAAAGGAACTGGAGGTAGCCAAAAATGAAGAAATAGCCAGAAAGATGCAAGAAGATTGGGATGCAGAGGAATTAGCAAAGCAAGCTGAACAAGAAAAGATGCAACCCACCTTATCACCAAGACCAAGATTCAGGACAAGGGCTCAAGAAAGGAATTATTATATGTCTTATCTTAAAGGTCAGGGGTACAAGGATCTTCACAGGCTTAATTACACAGAGATGAAGCAAATGTACTACTTAGTGACAGAAGCTGTCCAAAGAGAACTTGAAGGGATTATAGACTTCAGAGAAGAGGATTCAAGGAGTATCAAAAGGAAAAGAGAAGATGCTCAATCAAAACCAACTAAAAAGAAGAAGTCTACTGTGGAGCTAAGGGACACCACAGTGGATGAGCTTGGAAATTATCTAAGAGTGGTTGATTTTGATTATCCTGGAGCAGAAGTCAATATAAGGTCTGAAAGTTTGATCTCTACATTCGAAGTGGTGAATTCCAAATCTGGAGACTACCTAGTGTTTCACAGAGAAGATAATACATTCAAAGTCTTCAACATGTTATTGGATTTGCTGCATCTAATTGACAGAAAGGATCTAATCCATCTTTATCAACTGGTATTGACATATGCTGAAGAGAAAACACCAACAGGTGTAGGATTAGTGTTTCTAGGGGATCTAACTACTCTATGGGAAACCAATGAAACAAGTACTGGAAATTTCTGGACAAATCAGGAGAATTGGGAGATACAAAGCTGGAGATTCTTTGAGCAAACAGGAGTACATGTTCTGGAACTTGAAGATGGAACAATGGTCTACATGTTGGCTGAGAGAAGATATCCACTTACTCAAGATTTGATGATCAGAATGCTTGATCATGGTTTAGAGGTAGAAGACCAAAATGAAACAGCATTGAATGTGATAAAGCTGTTCATCAAATGGACTAAGGCAGCAGAAGAAGATTAAAAGAACTCTGGTATTATGCTTTAATGTTTATATCTTTCAAATTCTTAAAGTACTGATAGACAGACAGTACTTTCCCAAAGTACTGCCTGCACATACAAACCAGAAAATCTTTTGATAAAAATTGATCTTTACAAAATATATCAGCAACAATAAAAGGTTTTTGATATGGTTATTGATTCACCATGTGTTATAGACACAAGAATCAACTAGTCCAGATCAAACGGTTCTGGTAAAGACTTATCAAATCCGTTGATAGTTGATAGTTTACTAAAAACTATATGGTCTTCAACTCACCATATCTGGCAAAGTGAAGAGTTGACTAGCCCATAAGTGAATGGCTTGTGGTAAAGGCTGTGGAAAAACCATTCATGGTATTTAACTTACCATGGTATTTATACTGAAAAGTTAGCTAGTCCAAAGGGTACAGCTTTGGTAAAGACAAATCAAATCTGTTTATAGCTGCTGGTTTGCTAAAAATCAGATGGTTATCATTGTACCATGGTTTTTCTCTTAAACCAAAACATATGGCTATTCCAGTAGTAATGGCTATTGGTAAAGAACATCAAATCCATTAAATTTTCAATGATTCACCTCTCACAGGAGTTAACACACCTGGAAGTGATGAGAATAGTATGAAACTTAAACACAGGAATTGATGTACAAAAGTCATATGAAGCTGTCAAAGACTAGTTGCTGAAAAGAGTGTTGCTGATAAAGAAGATATCATTAGTACTTTGATTCTGATTCACAGAATATACAAGAACAATCTATCCATTGAAGAGTTAAAGACAATTGCATGAATCAAGGGGAAGACATGTTTGATAAAGATAAAGATACAAAGGAAACTTGAAGTCAAGCAAGTTGAAATCAAGTTAGGGGAGGATTGTTGGGTCAAAGTACTGATGCAAGTCAAAGTACTGCTCTATGAAAGTACTGCACAGATATAAAGGTCGAAGTACTGCATTGACTAAAGTTAAAGATCAAAGGACTGCTGATGGAAATTCGGTTGCAAGGACGCTTAGAATATTCTAGAAGATAAACTATAATAGGAATTAGTATTCTTGTACGTAAAGTATTGTAAACCGACTTAGGGTTATCCTTGTGCCTATAAAGGATCCCTAGGAGGTTAGAGTTTTAATAGAGTTTTACAAATACGATTTAGAGAAGTTAGAGTTGTAATAGTCTGCATTCTACAAGCAGATTTAAGGTGTTATTGTAATCAAAGTTTGGTTAATTCTTCTTAGCTTTGTTAAGTAATTCCGCATACTTAATAGAGTAATTCAGTGTTTCATTGTTAGTAGATTAGGATTTATCCAAGGCTACTAAACCCTTAACAAGCTATATAATAGTTTGGTCAGAGTATATCGATCCAACAAGGAGCCAATGTCACTCCCTTGCGATCCGACACCATCCGGTTGGTGCAAAGCGGATGCGCATTCCATGGACTTCGTTCCGAAGATCCAAATCAACATCTGAAGGATTTTCTCAAAATCGTAGATTCCATAGACCTTGATGTTGCCACTCGAGAGACGACCCGATTGCGTCTCTTTCAATTCTCTCTGCGGGACCAAGCTAGTCAATGGCTTGAGCATCTACCCGCAGGATCCATCACCTCTTGGGATGATCTCACAACTCGCTTCTTAGCTCAATTTTTCCCACCGGGAAGAACTACCAAGCTAAGGAATGATATCTTGATGTTCCAACAACGTCAAGGCGAAACCCTCTACGAGGCATGGACTCGATTCAAGTACTTACTCCAAAAAGTCCCTCATCATGGCATAGACCTTTGGCTCCAAGTCCAAATCTTCTATGACCATATCAATCTTCCCACGAGGCAAACCATTGACCAAGCGGCCGGTGGTAAGCTACGTGATCTAAGTGCGAAACAATCATGGGATCTCCTAGAAGATCTTGCTCTCTATGACAATGAAAGTTGGAATGATCCCCGTGATTTGAATAAAACGGTCAAGGTAATATCTTTGCCTTCGAATAATTCAAGCACTTCCGACCGTAGGATCGTAGAACTTGAAGACCAAGTCAAATTTCTTATGAAATCCTAAGAGGCTCCTAAACCTTCAAGCCAAGTGAAC
>LBNU01012271.1:10155-33854 GCA_014162995.1 Artemisia annua
TAGAAGTGTGCTGCTAGGGAGAGAAGTAGTGTAGTAGTGAAGTGCGTGTGAAATAGTGACAAAGTGTGTGTGGTCTAAGTGTTGTTGAAGTTGTGAAGAAGTCGTGAGATTGGTTCTAGCTAGGATTAGAACCCGACATCTAGCTTTGTGTCGTTAAGCCGGTGTAACCGAAAGTTGTGTAAGGTTTCTCCGCCACAAGGGAGTTTGTTGACATAGTGAAGAAAACTCTCGAGTAGGTGACTCGGGGAGTGGAGTAGGAACAAGGAAGGTGACCTTGTAGCCGAACCACTATAAATCCTTAGTGTTGTGGTTTGATCTTTCTAACTCTTTACTTTCGTTACTTATTTACTTATACTATATTTGCTTAGTTAGTTAGTAACTATATAATTGTTCATATAGTGCAAGTATTGAATTCACATAAACTAGAATCGAAGTTTTTAAAACAAAATTGTTTTCATAAATTTTAAAACTGACGTAAAACTATTCAACCCCCCCCCCTCTAGTTTTCCACATATTTTATTTTACAGGCTTACAACATAGTGGTGGAGGTTTGGTTATCTGTCAAGCTTATATTGTGTGTTTGGGTTTGATAGGGTTTGTGAGCATTATCGTATTCATTTATTTATTCCCTTTACCATTTTGAGAGTGAGTAAATTATAAATGTATCCTTCTTTGTAAAAAGTACATTAATGCATGTTTTGAACACTTGGTATGTTAATTACAATGGTAGTTGGCTTGTGTTTACATCGCTTAATTTGGATCTTGCTTGAACACTTGGTATGTTAACTGTTTCATCACGACGGCGTCACAAACAACTTCTAACTCTGCCGCGATAAGACTGGACGCCGTGGAAGATGTAAGCCCTATCCGTCATAAGAAGCATGACTGGCGACGTAGTCGCAAAAGGGGCGGACACCATCGCAGGCTACGATTTTCTTATTGTACATGCGCATCCAGGATTTAGGGTTATAGGATGAAACATTATTAGTGTTTTTGGGTTTTTCTAGCATTATATTTGTGCCCTTATCAAGTCTAAACATCATATGATCATCCTATAACACTTGTTTATCAATTCAATTATCTTCTTGATTAATTATGTCCTCTACCTCAATAAGTTTCATGTTTATTTGTGTGATCATCATTAACATGTAGGGCTAAAGTTATTAGTGATTACTTATGATGCATGAGACTTAGGTTAGGGTAAGTTAACAACTAGTGACAACTAAATCTTTGCAAGTATGTGGTTTTTACTATTTATATCCCCTTGCACTTTAATTTAAAAATCCGGCTCGCTCCCGGCCTTTGGACCCTTGGCGTAGGCCTCCCAAAAGGTAACGGAGGCGTGCAAAGGTTTCCTCGGGCCGGACGGAGCTATCCTACATGAATCTGAGATTGATTTCTTGTAGATACCTAGCTAGTATCTTGAATTTAGTCATCCTTGCTATATTAGTAATTTATTGCTTATTAGGGCACTTTCCTAGACCAAGTTTATGGATTTAATTGGTATAGAACTACGGTTATTCACACATATTCGGTTAAGACTGATCTGCAGTTGAATTAGGTTTAGTAAATGAACTTATTAGTGGACTTAAGATAATAGTGACACTCAACTAGCAATAGTGAATCTAGGGCTTAAGTTTTTCTTTAGGTGAACAACTAGTAGTGGAGGTTTGATTTTTTGTGAATTGGTGTAATAGGCTTAATGTGTGTATTGCAAGGTTACGTATAGTTGATCCAACCACTAATTAACTGCATCTATCATAGTTTATGTTCCTCAACCATCCAACTTGAGAACATATATATCTAAGTTAATTCCCGTACTTGCAAGATTAGACAGTTATAAGTTTATCCGACAATTAGGTAGATTGTTCATAAGTAATCGTCGTTATCTCCCATAGTTGTTCATGCCTTTATTTTATTACTCCCTCCGTCCCAAATTTATTGTCCACTATTGACTTTTTTAGTCTTTCTTCTTTAACTTTGACCTTAAATATTTTTGTGTGTTTTATATTATATTTGATGCAAAATATATAAAATGATTGTGTTTTAAGTGTACTTTTAAATGGTATAATTTTTCATCAAGTATTATATAATACGAAAAATATATTTATGGTCAAAGTTTAACCAGTTTGACTTTGAAAATTCAAACTGGACAATAATTTTGGGACGGAGGGAGTATAATTTTTGTTTTCAGCTCAACCAATCTTTAAAACCTGTAAAATTACAATTTTTTTCAAAAAATACCAAAAATTGCTCCATTTGTTATGATATTTCTAAGTTTCCTTCATTTTCTCCTCTCTATTTTCTTGGAGAATGAACTTTCTCCTAACATTTATCTACGTTACTCTAGCATGATTAAATACACAGCCTAAAGGTTGATAAATTTCGCATTAAACTCTAAATCTTTCCACTATCATGCAAATACTTATTAGTCTCCAAATAAAAAAAAAATATTGGAAAGGCTGTTTTAAAATATTTTTCACAATGCCGAGTCTTGCCAATAATTTTTTTATGCATCTCTCACTTTTCGAATAATTAAAGTGTTTAGAATATTGCAAGTAGAAAATACCTTATTAAATGATTAATTTTTCTATAGGCTGATGACTTATTTCCAAGAGAGGAGTAGATTCGGAATAAAGCAACACCAATATTTTTGTAACGACAACTAATTATCTCATCGTATATAAGAAACCTGTATATCTCACACATCCTAAGCAAGATCTGAACCCACAGCCATTTAATTGGGAAGGAATTAAGCCCTTTGGTAAAGCAACAACTCTATTAAGTAACCGTCGCAAAATTAGGGGCTAGAAGGATGCTAGCTCAAGACCACGTACTGGTAATTGAATGTGAACATACCTTTCTGGGGCAACTTAAGTGATGTTGTTAACTTCTAAAATTCTACCCTAAACCAATTTTCTCCTTAGCTTTTCATTCTAGTTTATTATCCAATTTGTCGTTTTTCTTTTTTTTTTGTTTGTTTTTTGTTTTTTGTTTTTTTTTTGTTTTGTTTTTTTATTTTATTTTTTATTTTTTTTTTTGTTTAAGTAATTGCCAAGCGCATCACGTAGGGATTAGAGTAGAGTCATCTGCCTCATGTGAGAGGGAGCTTAGGAAGAGGTAAGCTGTTTTCTGAACTTATCTATGATCACCTTCCAGTTAAAGCTTTTTTTCATGTTGTCTTTAAGGGGTATTCCAAGGTAAGTGCAAGAAAGTATTGGAGCTTGGCCGGTAAGTGAAGCAACTTAAAATACAACACAAGGTTACCACATTCCCAAAATTAAAGCATGATCAGCAAAATGAACTTGTGAGATCTCTATGTTGTCTGAACCTGCTGTAATCCCTTAAAAACTAGACTTATACTTAGCGTACTTAAGATAGATGTGAAGCACTACACCATCGCATGCAATATAGAACCCGATCCCAAAGACCCTTTTAAGTTGCTTCACAATGGCTTCCGGTCTTTAGTTGATCTATCTGAAAAATAAACATTTGGGATTGGGGTTTTTTTGGTCGTCTTGTCTAGTGCCTTTTTGAATTGTGAATTTACTGGTGGGCGACCGTTTATAATAAACGAAACATAACACGATTCAAAGGACCCGTTTTCCCACATTCTCCAATTATTGCAGATTACCTTCTGTTTAGCATAAGGGGACCATCGATAATTTGTCTTCCTTCAATGCATGTTGTTTGAACGTCACCAATAATAGATTTGATGAATTGGAGAAGTTTATTGGGAAGAACCTTCACAATGACCTTCTATTGAAACCAATAAGGCTAATGGGTGGGTTTATGGTCTTTGATGTAAAGTTGGTTTTGCATTTATGGGTCAAGGGCAGTGAACGAAGAGTTGAAACCTCTTAGAATAAAACCACCCGTTTTGAAAAGTTTCAGCCCATCGGGAGCAGGCCGATGCTTTGCTACTACTACCACGGTAATCTCAAACCACATTTTTATTTCAACACAAAGAAAGGGGCATCAAGTATGTAGAGAGACTTCCAATTCGGAAAGGGCTTTAAAAACATATGATTTAATCCGTATTTTGATCTAAATTCCATGATACATATTTTACACTACGAGAATGGTTTATAACTTTAACAAATAAAAAGAAACAAATCAATTGAAATTAATTATGTAAAGTACACTACTACAAGACAGGTCTTTACCGACGGCAATTTCCGTCGGAAATCTGTCGGTAAAAGCTGTTTCCGACGGATTTGTGACAAAAACAGGGTGTCGCTTATTCTTAGTCGCTAATTACTATCCGTAGGAATTCTGTAGGAAACACCGACAGAAGACATGTGTCGGAATTCTGTTGGTAATTTTTTTCGTCGGAAATCTCTCGGTATAATTTCTGTCAGAAATTCGTCGGTAACAATTCCGTCAGAAACCCGTCGGTAAAACTTCTCTCGGTAAGGTGTCACATTTCTGTCGGAAATACTTAGTTGGAATATCATCGGAAAAACAAATACCTGATTAATGCTCACATATATGTAATCTTGTATCTAAAATGGCTTAAAAGAAACTAAATATAAATAAAAAGGATCATTCAAGGTTAAACATACCAATTACAAAAAGTGGCCATTCACATTAGAAAAGTTGCATACAATTCACAATTCAAATCAATAACATTCAAGATGAATTTAGAGTATCTAACATAAATATTCAGATAATGACAATATTCAACTACCGAGGGGAACGTCGATTATCGAGCTATTGTCATTTATCTTTCATTGCCACTCTCTGTCTCTCTCTCTCGAGCTTCTTCACGAGCATTCGCCTCTAATTCTGGTTGTTGCATGTGTTACAATTTTCTTGTTCTCTTCTAAATTTTGTACCTGCATTATATAGAGTCCCATTGAAAGCTTAAAATATATAGAATATATTATTCAAACACATTATTGGAACATAGTTATCAAGGACTCTGGCATTGGATGATGCAGATTCTGTAAGAACTTTGCCCACCAATGCCCAGTGTGCTACAAGTCGAAGCCACAAACTCTACAAGTCTCAACCAAACAACATGCTACATAGAGCGACAGTCCATCCCTATATCTCTTTTTAATAGAAATTTAATTTTGTTATCGTAATGGGCCTAGAGTTGGAACTAACCCAAAGTACTTCATTTATTTCTGTGAAGTGGCATATTGTGTTCAATATATCTAAATTTATTTCTCATATTAAGCAATAACAAAAATCAAAGGTTTAGCAAACCTGTTCGCTGGATGCTGATCCCAATGTTCCACTGCATAAGCATTATTATTGCAAATGGTTACTTCAAGGCCTACATAGATCTACTCATGATGGTCGAGATATGAATGATTACAAAAGAAATACCTGTAACTTCAACAAGGTCCTTGGGGTTCTCCCACTTCTCTCCTTTCTGTATAATCTTCTTGTAGATGCCACCATCTTTGCAAATGTCCTTAACACTAGCTCATGAAAGCAGTTCCACATCGAACTGAAGAGTGGCGTTTGGAAGGATAGTTGGAGGTGAACCGGATTCACCATACGCAAGTTCAGCAGGGATGGTGAAAAGTGCACTTTCACCCTTTTTCGTTGTTTTGATTCCTTCATCCCATCCCTTGATTACGTGTCCTAACAATATACAACAACGTCGTGTAAAACATATCTTCTTATTATCTTATAGAAACCAATCAGCCCTCAAATGCCAATTTTCACTACTCATGGTGAGGATAATTTAGCAAATCGCTTACAAGCAGCAAACACGAACACACAGAACACATGATATAGCGTGGTCGAGAGGGTAATGACTGGGCCACCTCTATGGGCCATCAATGAGTGTACAATAGCAAACTTCCCACTGATCCTAAAAGAACATTCATAGATACTTTCGAGACTGCAGTAGCTGTTTATCATCTAAGACAGATTCACAGTGTTCGACATCATCCAGAAATTAAAAATGTATTTTCTTCGCTCACTTTCTTTAGCTAAGACTTGTACTGTGATGTTTGCCAGATGAAAGGTGACAGTTACTACATTCTTATATCTAGCACCAATGATAAAAGGATATCAGCAAACTGGAAACCCCTTCCATGTCGACCTAGTGTTTTATCTTCTAGTGACCAAAAGTTAACCCCAAAGAAAAAAAACAAACATTTATCCTATTATTTGCAAATTCATGCAATCTCTGCAACTCTTGTTTCCATGTGACAAACAAAATTACTCCCCTGCTAAAATGTGCATCATGTATTAAGCTTGTGAGTTTGCTTTTGTTAAAGATTTATAATATGAGATCACAACTTATGGCTAGCTAACAGCAATAGTGTTAAACCAAACCAAGGATATACTTATGATCTATAGCATGCAAAAGAAAACAAAAATCAGTGATTCGCGGCCCTAGATTAAGCAATGATAGTAATAATGCTTAATAATTAGGACTTTTATTTAATATCCTATGCTCACCAGGTAAAAGTCTTGAGAGTCATAAAAGATCTGAAGCATCTTCTCCCGCTTCTCTTTCAGTGGCAAACCTCTTTTCTTCGACTATGTCAACATGAAAATGAATTATGTTAAAATCATAAAGTAGCACAATACTCAAGCTCGTTTAAATCAACCAAAGTTTACAGAACACAAACAAATAATACTAGTAGCATTGTCATCATAATATTAAGATCCACTAATTAATGAAATAAATCATTTACAAATGCAGTCAACATCAAAAAAATCAAAAGAGCTGCTGCTACTCTAGTCAACTTCGCCTAGGTGCTTTACTTTACCAAACTAAACCATCATACTGCAACACAATTAACAGTGTAGAGAGACTTCAAAGATTTAAAAGATCACCCATTCATCCTATACGCGGTTCATTTTACGCCCATCACACTTACTAATTACAAGTCATGCATTGACATTAAATCCGTTTTAAGCCATACCAGTAGTTTTATCATATTCACAAACACGAAACTAAATCGGCTCAACAATGCACAAACAGACAAACTTACAAGATGAACTTCTACAACTCATTATAAATCGACTCAGCAATCCACTAATTTAATGTTACATAAACAGATATAATAAACGGATAAAAGTATAAAACTATCATTGTCTCGCTCTCTGGTTACGAAACTACCTCACCTTCTGGCATGGTCTTAGTGCTTTGCTTAATCAAACTAAACCATTTTAATACATAAAACATAACTCAGCCTAGAAAAACTTCAAAGACTATAAAAAAGTCCATGCTAACGAGATACACCACATTAGCAAAACACAACATCCATTCTACTCCATACTCCTTCTCTGACTTACTAACCAACAATCTCAATGACATTAGCTCTTTAGAGCATACCACTAGTTTCATCATATTCACAAATACAAAAAGGGAAATCACAGAAAAATAAGTGGACTCCAAATCGACAACGGACAACACACCAAACTAACAAAATGAACTTCTACAAGTTACCAACTAAACCAGACTAGTGCACAAACTGAACCAGTAAATCCACTGATTTAGCGATAAACTAAAATCGCATCAACAAATATCAAAAACTGAAAAAAGCTGTCATTGTCTCGCAGTCTCACTGTCTGGTTACGAAACTACCGCAACGAAATGCTATTGGAAAACCTAAACTACTTTCCACTACTCTGTTAGCTTAACAATACATTTACTATATACGTCAGGACAATCAGATTCAACACGGACTTTTATAACAAACAGGTTACTTCATCAGCAAATATACAATACACTACTTCCGAAAATAACATCAGCACAAAAAGTAGCTACAAATTCACTTCGCACAAATCTCAACCGATTCAACAAACGACAAAAACAAAAACTAATAAGAGAAGCTTCTAGAGCTTATTAACTAAACCAAACTGAACCAGCTAATCCACTAATTCGACGTTAATCTAAAACCACATTAACACATATCAGAAACTGCAGAAAACTATCACTGGTCTCATTGTCGAAACTTAAACCGCAACGAAATAAGTATCGAAAACCTAAACAACTTCTATACTAGTTGCGATTTGTGAAAGTGAGGCGGCACAAAAGGTAACTACAAATATAACTACAAACCGTATTCCGATATAATGAAAAAACTAAATATCATATACACAATATATCCTTAGCACTTAAAACAAATCATTAGCACAACTCAGTTCCACAACTAATCAATCAGCTCATCCGAAGCTTATCAACTAATCAACTCTTAAAATACTAAGTCAGGCATTTCGTCGATCAGTTGGCAAGTAAAAATAAGCTCAACATTATAACTGCTAAACAATACACTCCAAACAACACATAAGCTCAACCCTCAACGATACACTCCAAACAACACATAAGCTCAACAATACACTGCTAAACAACACATACAGCAGAAACAAGTAAAAATTAGGGCAAAAGTTAGGGCAGAAACAAGTTAAACCTTAATGAAAGTAATCGGACGACCGTGGCGGACGGTGGTGGATGGCGGCGGACGGCAGCGGCGGATGGCGGATAGATGGAACAGTTGAAATCACGTTTTAGAGGGATATTGAAAGTGTGTATTTTATAAGTTGTTTAAAAAAAAATGAAATGTTTGTTTGTTTGGCAGATAAGTGTAATAAGTTTTACTAGTATAAGTTTAAAAAAAAAAAGTGAAGTTAGAAAATCAAAATTTTAATAAGTTTTAAAAAGTTTTTGATAATTTTGTTGTTAATAAGTTAAAAATAAATGGATTGGGATTATGTTTTCAGTATACCCGGTCGAGTCAACGGTTCATCAGGTTACCAGTTCAACCAGTTGAACCGCCGGATCAAACCGGTGTTACGACAAATGAAAAAATAACCAAATTTGAAGAGTCCGTAGAGAAAAACAAATAAACCCGATGGGTCAAACCGGTATTATATTCCTCTAGATATTTTTTTATAGTTCTAGCCAAATACAAGTAATGTAACAACAAATTTAGAAAAACAGAAAACGGTTTTAACACTATTAGATTATAAGTAGAACTCGTAATTTGATTTGAATTTACACCGAATAGTGTAATCCCAAAAATGGTTAAGTTGAAACACGAGTCGACATAGTTTAACATACCATATATGTACATAATAAATTTTAATATTTCCGTCGGAAATCCGTCATAAATAAATACTATTTCCAACGGATTTCCGACGGAAATATTAAAAGATAAAAAAATCATTAGAAATTAAAACATTTCCAACGGATTAGCAACAAATAAATATAGATGTAGGAATGGCGTCGGAAATTTGACGGAAGGTTATGTCAATTACTGACGGATTTCCGACAACAATCGAATCTCTTGGAATTCCGTCGGAAGTTACTAGGAAAAGCACACTTGTCGCTTTTTTGTCAGAAATTGGTCGGTAAATTAGCGACGGAAAAGTATCCGTCGGAAAATCTGTCGCTGAAAGTCCACTTTCTAGTAGTGGTTGCACTTTCACATTTTTATATTTGTGTTGATACACACAATTATCAATCCTTTAGGCACTTGTACATTAGAGTATGAAAAAAAAACACGATGTATATAAATCACCTCCTTTTAGAGAAAATGTATATAAATTATAAACTACAAATTCTTTAAATATCTAATGAAAAAATCATGATTGTTCATTTTCATATCATACGAAAAAAACCCAATTTCCTATAAAAACCCATTTTCATCATTATTTTTAAAAAATTAAATATCTCATAAAACGTTAATTGTAAAGTGAAACAGATCATATCATTGTGACGAGCATTAAATCATCTTTTTATAGAGAGACACTTCTATATACTTTTGACGAACTTTCTTTCGAGTTTGTTTTGTGAGTGTTGAAATTTATGCATGAAAAAATCATATGTGATTTGTTATTTTAATATCACGTGTAGTTTATAAAATAACAAATCACAAGTAATGTTTCCAGACGCAAATTTAAACTCGAAAAAAAAGTTCGTCAAAGTATATCGAAGTGCTGTCTACTAAAAGATAAAAAAATTCCTGTCGTGATTGTGTATTTTTTGTCGCTTAACGATTTATTGTTAAAAATATTTAATTTTTAGAGAAAAAGTGCAAAATGATGTATTTCTTTTGACAAAANAAGTAAGATTCGCTTCATTTTTAGTAAATCCATGTGACTTATCATTATGGGGTACTGTAGGAAAATACCTCACAGCATATTTCTTAGGTTTAACTAATTTATTAAGTTTACCAACATCACTTGGTGTTAACTCCCTTTCAAAAAGTAGCCTACAAAAAAACCACAACGATTTTGCTCAGTCGACAAATCATTATCATTTTGTTTGTCGGTTTTTAGTCTGGGTGATGTTGCTCAGACAAATCTGTGGTGGGTTGGTCGAGTAGGGCGAGCAGTTCGGGTCTTGAAATGGATGCGGTTAAACAACCTTTAGTGAGGTATGGTTTGTGTGTTAATCAAATAGATGTATTATATTAGTATTTGTTATAATTTGTACCTTCAGAAGCTTCACTTTCAAAAATAAAAAAGCCGACATATATTCTTTCATCAGCATCAAATTGACATATACAACCAAGAATTACTAGCATTTGTAGTTATCAAAAGATTTAATTCGATTTAGTTATAAAAAGTGAACATGTTTTGTGCCGTTTAAATCAGACAGACTTATTTGGGGTCTCTACATTGCAAACATTAATTGTAAGTTTCCAACAAAGTTGTAAGACAAAAATTAGTGCATAAGTGAATACCAATTTTACAAGAGAGACGTACCTCTAGCCAGACCGGTTACAGTCCGTAAAGCATGTTAATTCAAATTTAGTCCAGAATTGTTAAAACTCTTCAAAGACTCCTGAATTGCGACATTCAATTGTCTTTCGTATTCAGTCTCTGCACCTGCAAATGCAAAAGTTTCCAACAAAGTTGTAAGACAAAAATTAGTGCATAAGCGAATACCAATTTTACAAGAGAGACGTACCTCTAGTCGGACCGGTTACAGTCGGTAAAGCATGTGAATTCAAATTTAGTCCAGAATTGTAAAAACTGTTCCAAGACTCCAGAATTGCGACACTCAATTGTCTTTCGTATTCACCTGCAAATGCAAAACTTATTATTCGAATTCCGGTTACTTATATAAAATAAAACTTAAAAAAAAAAAAAAAAAAAAAAAAAAGTATATGTATAATCACCAATATAACCTTATGTATGAGCCTGTGTTAGATGAAATATGGACTTTTGATACATGTTTTGTACGATTTAGTTCATTTAAATTCAGACAACAAAAAAAATCCATACCAGCATCATTCTCAGAATCGGTTTCACTTCCGCTGGGAAAATCCATCTCTATATCTGTAAAAGAAATAAGAGAATCATATTTTGTTTATTAGCATCAAATGGCGTATACAATAAACATACTAGGATTAACTGTTGGTAGGAATTGAGAAGTCAAAGAATTGCTAGTACGGAAATTTGCCTAAATTTGAAGATAAGCCCATCGACTTTGTATTTTTATGATTATATCGCTTTACTTAAAAATTCTACGAAAATGTCCTTTTTAACAAAAAAAAAGTTCTTTTTTTTTTTGAATTTATGAATCATGTTAATGGTCAGATGAACAAATAATCAAATTCATACTAGCTGCAAAGATTACGTTTTTATACAAATTTTCCTTTTTCTTGCTATTATTTATCAATTAGTTTCTTAGATAATCAAAAATTTGCAGATGCCCATATAACTTATTATGTGATTATTCATCACAACTCTAAACATCAAAAGCACAGCCAAACACTATTTTATATATTGTATTTTATTAATATACCTGAAGAAATCTCATGTGCAACCGCTTTCCCTTTCCTCCTTCGCTCAGCTTCATTAGCTGTCAAAAAACAAACAGGTGTAACAGTTTTTCTATTTTACCAATGTAAGTGGCTTTCGAATCCTATGAAACAGTTTTTCTATTGTACCATGTAAGTGGCTTTCGAATCCTATTGTGCCACACCACCATTTATGCTATACGTCAATTATACAAATAATATTTCTAATCTAGATAAGTGGCCTTCTATAGAAAGTAAGTTAAACCGAATTTATCATAATGTTTCCACGCCACCAATTTTCTCATACAGGGTTACTCGCATAAACTAGCAGTAGAGTATACTCAAAAAAGTAAAGGCTTATTCTAAAAGCAAACTTTATACTTTCCGTCACGTCCTAATGTATTTTCATGGTCGATCCAGACCTTTTGTCTGTCAACAATATATTATGAAACTTTATTCTTTTGAGTCGTTAACATCAAACTTCATTGCTAATGACCAATTAAATCCCAAAACTTGTTTTGTTTTCAAATTTTAACAAACGAAATCCCATTTTGAGACTAATCAATCACAAAATACTTCTAAGAACTTAACAACAATTTTTTTGGTAACCTTGGTTTTCGACCTTTTGGCCGACTATGACTAAGTCCACAACCTTCCCCCACAGACTCACATAAAAAAACATCTTCAACTGGTGTTTGTTAATGGTCAGATGAACAAATAATCAAATTCATACAAGCTGCAAAGATTACCTTTTTTCGCAAATTTTCCGTGTTCTTGCTATTTTATCAATTAGTTTCAAGACCCGAACTTTCAAAGAACATGAACTGGAAACACCCACCGGTACATGAATCTATAACATCCAATCCAAGTCAATGAAAGAACCAGACTACAATCGAAAAACAATGAACAATGATTGCCTTTTTCTTTTTTGGAAATAGTGGGGTCAGGAAGCAAAGCTATTGCGGTGAAAAAGGGAATTAGGTTTGAAGATTTTGGTGGCTTCATTGTTGAGTGATTTTACTCAAAGGCATTTCATGCATATATATATATATATATACAAGGAACAAAATGTAACGCCCAACAAACAATTAAATTCAGATTAGGGTTTTTCTTTGGACAGCTAATGGGCCAAAGGCTTAAACATAAAAAAAAAATACTCGTATTGGCTATTGGGCTGATGAAAATTATGGTTTTTCAGTGTAGCAATTTTTCTGTTGTTTTTTTGACCATCTTCTATTCATCACCCACCACGTAAAGATTTAATTTTAGACAGGATGATTTTGTTAGCCTTTTAATGTTGTTAGTACAAATGTTTTAGTGTTTAAGTATTAAGACTTTAGTTAGTATATGAATTCATATGTATTATTAGTGTATGGGTCAGTTTAGTAGTCTGCTTATGGGTCAAAACTTTGTTAGCCCAAACAAGCCCATAAGTTAAACAGTTAGGGTAGTTATTATTAAACGGTTCCATCACAAACCATCACAACGTTTTGGATGAACCAGTGTGTCGCTTAGGTTAGTATATATGTATGTGATTTTCGTCTTGTGAAGATCACAGAAACAACAACAATTACAGCAATAAAATTATAGCTATTGTTTATTGCTTATTCGTTATTCTTTTTATTACTACCTCCGTCCCATATTAAATGTCCACTTTGAATTTTCAAAGTCTTTTTTTTATCAACTTTAGCTNTTGATTTTACTCAAAGGCATGTCATGCATATATATATATATATATATATATATATATATATATATATATATATATATACAAGGAACAAAATGTAACGCCCAACAAACAATTAAATTCAGATTAGGGTTTTTCTTTGGACAGCTAATGGGCCAAAGGCTTAAACATAAAAAAAAATACTCGTATTGGCTATTGGGCTGATGAAAATTATGGTTTTTCAGTCTGTTGTTTTTTTGACCATCTTCTATTCATCACCCACCACGTAAAGATTTAATTTTAGACAGGATGATTTTGTTAGCCTTTTAATGTTGTTAGTACAAATGTTTTAGTGTTTAAGTATTAAGACTTTAGTTAGTATATGAATTCGTATGTATTATTAGTGTATGGGTCAGTTTAGTAGTCTGCTTATGGGTCGAAACTTTGTTAGCCCAAACAAGCCCATAAGTTAAACAGTTAGGGTAGTTATTATTAAACGGTTCCATCACAAACCATCACAACGTTTTGGATGAACCAGTGTGTCGCTTAGGTTAGTATATATGTATGTGATTTTCGTCTTGTGAAGATCACAGAAACAACAACAATTACAGCAATAAAATTATAGCTATTGTTTATTGCTTATTCGTTATTCTTTTTATTACTACCTCCGTCCCATATTAAATGTCCACTTTGAATTTTCAAAGTCTTTTTTTTATCAACTTTGGCTCTAAATATTTTTTATTGTGTTACATAATACATGATGCTAAATATATGTATAAATTGAGTTTTAAATGTATTTTCGTTAAATATAATTTTCATCAATGTTATATAACACAAACCAATATATTTAAGGTCAAAGTTGAAGTAAAAAGACTTAAAAATTCAAACGTGGACATTTAATATGAGACGGAGGGAGTATTTACCTACATTTGGCATCAGGGCGGTTATCATTCTTGGGAAGAAGAAGAACATCAACAATTGATCAGAACTCAGAGATTGCAATTGGATCGATCAAAAAGTTTTTCACGCCCAGATTGTTCTTTTTTTTCTATCCATCAAAGTGGAAAAAAGGTCAGAACCATTTTTTTTGACTTTTAAGAATAAAGGGATTATTGTTGTTCTTGGATTATTATTGTTTATTATTGTTGTTCCTGGAAGTAACGGTTGGTTTTGATTTACTCCATGACCGAAAAACCCGTATACCGTTGTGTTTTAGAGTAGTTGGTTTGATTTCCTTTGCAACCGAAAACCTGCTTTACTATTCTTGGTTAATACGGTCGGTTTTGATTCGCTTTGCGACCGAAAAACCAGTGGACCATTGGTATTAAAACAATTAGTTTTAGAGAAACCCGTGTATTAACGGTTGGTTTTGATTCACTCGTGACCGAAAAACCCATATACTGTTATTACAAAGAAGATTGATTTGATCCGAAACTATTAGAGTTGATATCAAATTAATCATAGTTGAAGGTTGATATCGATTTCATCCGATACTAGAAAAGTTGAAATCAAAATCGATCCGAAACCGGTGGAATACGAAGTCAGATTGTTAAGATCGGTAGAAAGAAGAAAAGAAACATGACTAGGGATTCTTCAAAGAAAAATGAAAATATAGCGAAGGAAGGAGGATTGACAATGAATTTCCGGTGCCCAATCCTCAACTCTACAAATTATACTATTTGGGCATTAAAGATTAGGGCCATCTTTAACGTCCATGGAATTTAGGAAGCAGTGGAACCTACAGCGGAAACTGAAGTGGATCAAAAGAAGAACAACACAACAATTGCAATGTTATATCAAGCACTTCCAGAAAACATGATATTACAAATTGCTAATCTTACTTCAGCAAATGAAATTTGGGATGCATTGAAGGTGCGACATGTAGGAGTTGATAGGGTTAAAGAAGCACGGTTACAAACGCTAGAGTCAGACTTTGAATCACTAAAGAGGAATGTTAATGATTCACTCGATGTCTATGCGGGAAAGATTAGTGAGATTGCATCACAAACAAGCAGTCTCGGGCATACTTTGGATGACAAGAGATTGGTTCATAAACTTTTGGGCTTGGTACCGGAGAAGTATATTCAAATTGCTGCTGCAATCGAACAATTTGTTGATCTGAACACGATGACATTCCAAGAGGCCGTGGGAAGATTGAAGGCTTTTGAGGAACGCACCAAGAAGCAATCTAAGGAAGAAGACATGTCAAGTAAACTTCTGTTTACCAAAGAAGATGGGAAGGAAAAAGAAAAGGAACATAAATGTGAACGATGTGGTCATGAGAGTTCAAGTAAAGAATACAAAGGACGTGGCCAAGGTGGAAATTGGAAGACATGGAGAAATAAAGATAGGAATCGCCTCCAACAAAATAAGGATCATATAAGATGTTTCAAGTGTAATAAACTTGGACACTTCAGGCATGAATGTGCAAATTCGGAAAAGAAGGAGGAGGCAAACCTGATCTGGGATGTAGACGACGAACCAACACTTCTCTAACAGCAGCCAAGATAGTAATGAAGAAAGACAACAAGCAACTTAGAAAGATGTGAAGAATTTGATACTAACACATTAAGGGGGAAATTGTTAGCCTTTTAATGTTGTTAGTACAAATGTTTTAGTGTTTAAGTATTAAGACTTTAGTTAGTATATGAATTCGTATGTATTATTAGTTTATGGGTCAGTTTAGTAGTCTGCTTATGGGTCGAAACTTTGTTAGCCCAAACAAGCCCATAAGTTAAACAGTTAGGGTAGTTATTATTAAACGGTTCCATCACAAACCATCACAACGTTTGGATGAACCAGTGTGTCGCTTAGGTTAGTATATATGTATGTGATTTTCGTCTTGTGAAGATCACAGAAACAACAACAATTACAGCAATAAAATTATAGCTATTGTTTATTACTTATTCGTTATCCTTTTTATTATTTAACTACAGATTTTATTCCATCTTGTTCGAATGAGAGAAAAAGAAGGTGATGGAGAATCTATGTGTAGTCTTAAAGTCTTTACTGAGAAAAAGTGTGATCCTTAACGACATTAAACTATTGTGATTCAATTGGATCCTTACTAGAGGTAGAAGTTTATCCTTAAATTGGATAGAGTGGTGTAATCAACCTTGTAATGCTATATCCCCCCTCCCCTCCCTTTTGTATCTCTTATATATAGTAACTTGCTAGAATTTGTTTTATCAAATCGCCGTTCAAAAAAACATTCCATGTTTTGAAGGTTCTTTTTAGCGTATGAGATCTATCTAATCACAAGCTACAATCTTAATTATTAACCGATAGTGTTCGGTTTCATTTATGGCCCATCCGCGATACGATCTCCTAAGTTGAGCTCCTATCCTTTGTTGCTCTATCAATGACTATATATTTATGGTTCTTCTTTATCCCATTTGTTTTCCATTATTTAAGGTTGCGCGCCCCAACTAGGGTGCGAACGTGCCAACTAAGCATTTTTAGTTTTCTTTGAATCCGTGTTTTGGAGACACATGTTTAATTTATTAATAGTCTGTTGGTTGAAGAGACTTTAAGACAAACACTCTTATCATTTTATAGCCAAATATATAATTATGATGACTTGGAAACTCCCAACACATTTATAAAAATTTCTCGGTCGGAGTATAAAGTTGGAAAATGTTGTCAAATTGGCGGGATTTTGAGATCCATCCCTAATCTTGTGGGGGGATTCGATGAGTTTCTTAAATTACAAAACAAATTGCTTTGGCGTTGTTATTTAAATAGCAATGTGGATATTATAGAGATATAGGAACCGTAAATGCTTTGATTTGTGACCCTTGAGGAACAACTCTATTGGTGAAGAAGTATAACGTTTTATTTTATTATTCGGTTAATCATATATTTATAAAACATATTCCATTATGCATCAATTGGCTTCATGATCCTGCAAAATTCGGATGTAATATGTTCTTTTTCCTCTAACCTCTTGCTAGATTGTATGATAATAATTTTTCTTACAAATAAAAAATGAAGTATATGGTTAGGCGACAAAGTTGCAGCGCGACTTCTAAGAATCAAAACGCCACGTTAAATATAATCTAGATCTAAATACATAACAACGATGAGAATATAGAAAATGGATCTAATTCAATGAAATATATATGACTAATTCACTTTCAAATCTCATAAACATTATTGATACATGACTTAAATGCACGCTAAACTGATATTGATCTATGTATAGCATTTAGGTAATGTAAAATATACTTTTTAATAAATATATAATCTTCCTCCAAAAAGACGAATCGGTTACATGTAAGTATCTGAACATTTAAAGTCGTATTAGAGGGTGCTATAACTCGGAAAATTTTCTTCCAGTTTACTATACGTGTATTGACATTCGTACCACAGTAAGACAATAAAAATGACAAACACACTTAAATTGAATTCATGAGAACTAATAGGCCTGCATGTTATCAAGAATGAACTTATTAGCACCATTTTGAAATCAAACACTAGATGCTTATGAAACCACCAAAACATATATTGTAAGGGAAAAGAAAGGTAAGTATTGAAATAACTCCTATGAAAAAGGACGCCTACGAAAAAATTTACACATTAAATGAACATACATGGAACTATAATATAATTCAGATTAGTTATAAATCTAATTCTGATATAATATAAAGACGCCGAATGGTAACTTAAAGCAATTCCATGGTGAAAATAAAGCAAAACTTTATGATTATGTAATTATCTTAAGATGATGATATGATTGTGTTGGAAACAAAAAGGTGTGTAATAACTCCTTCAACTTGTTAGTAATGTTATAAGTTGGCATGGTCCAGAGTTGTTAGTTGTTGACTGTACTTTATAGAAACTTTTTGGCATATTTACTAGAGCATCCACTATAAGAGGTTCTTGAATAGGTTTAAAATATTTAAAAATGTTTGTATCTTGTTTCAATCATTGTGAGAAATCTATGTGGTATGAAAATGTGCAAATTTTTGGACCTCTTTATAAACTCAACACAATTGATGCATGTGCAATGTGGAACATTTATAAAGTAGTCATACATTTTAATCATAGTCAGAAAAAGGAATATAAACTCAAAAGGTTTATAATTTATTGATATGTGATGATATGGAACACTTATAAAGCTTTACAAATTTAAGCCAATTTTTCAATATATATATATATATATATATATATATATATATATATATATATATATATATATATATATATATATATATATATATAATATATATATATATATATATAATATATATATATACTATATATATATATATATATATATATATATATATATATATATATATATATATATATATATATATATATATATATATATATTTGCCACCAGTTTAAACATATCCCCATATATCTAAATAAACTATTTGTTCTATTTCCATTTTCTCTACACTACAACCCATGAAAAGACTTCTTTAATATTTAATTTTAGGTGCTTACGTCATAATGGTGGAGGTTTCGTCATTTGTCAAGCCTTATATTGTTTGTTTGGGTATGACAGGGCTTGTGAGCATTCATTTTTGAGAGTGAGTAAATTATAAATGTATCCTGCTTTGTAAAATTTCCATTCATGCATGTTTTGAACACTTGGTTTGTTAATTATGATGGTAGTTGGCTTGCTTTTTACATTGCTTACTTTTGGTCTTGCTTGAGGACCCCTGAAAATTAGTCCTTAAAAAGTGAAAATACTTAATTTTTCTTGAGGACAAGAAATGCCAAAATATAGGGGTATCTGATGAAGTTCAAAAAACACTAATTTTCAAGGCATTTTATTCTTGATTTCATACAATATTTGGTTTGTTTTACAAGGTTACTTGTTCGTTTCTGCATCATTGCATGCTGATCATATTTATGGAAATGGAAGTGTGCTCGGGAATTGGATGAAGATGGAAGAAATAGATTGTAACAAGCGACATTTTCATGTTGTCCAATATCCAATTACTTGAACGTTTTATTCTAAACACGTGATTTCTTGACTTTAACGCATAACCGTGAGGTTAACCCGCGTAAGTCCTTTAAACTTGCATTATATTGCATGCATGCATACACAAACTACCCAACACTCCACCACCCTTCTCATATATACATAATTACACTTATAGATTTCAAATTTTAGTTTTTCCCTCCCTATTTTTAACACAAAAATTAGCCTTCTACTAGTGTACATGCAAACACACCCTTTTCTATCTCAAAAACCACAAGCATGCCTTAAGTATACTATCTTAGAAGTTACACAACTTAGAAAACCAAACAATCCCCCCCCATCCCTTTGATTTGCACCGCCCAATTAGCCTCAAAGACCACCCCCTTGGTCTCTTTGCCTTAATTTCCAAAACACACTCTTGTGACATACTTTTGACCATTCAACCTTACGTAAACTACCCTTTGCCTTAAGTGTATTTAAGCTTTGGTGTTATTTGGTTTAAGTACTGGTAATTAAAGTTAGGGTTTGGTGCTTAGAATCTGGGGTTTTTCTTGAGTTATTGTGCACATCTTGCTCACCATTGATCCAAAAAACTTGTAAGCATTTCATAACTCATTTCATACTTCATTTTATTCATATTTAGCATCTCATGCTTGTTTTTATATCACCTCTATATGTTTGTTGTGTTGAAAGTGTTTAAAAGTTAGTTTATCAAACCCTAATTATGCCCAAAAGTTCAGTCGAGTTAGGTGCTAGTGGAAACAACATTAAAATAAATTTGCGCCAAAATCCTTTATACCACATCTAGATAGAGATGAGATCAATATAGAACTTATATTTGCCATAGAACCAATGAACCAATCATAGCCACCCATTTTTATTTTTCACCTTATTTTTTAGAACAACATATCTTACGAACGGTAAATCTTCATGCTTCAAAAAAAATACCATCGCAACGAGAATTAAATCATCTTTCTATAGATATGCATTCTTATATAATTTCGACGAACTTTTTTTTTCGACGAACTTTTTTTTAAAAAAATTTCCGCCCAGAAAAATCATATATGATTCGTAAAAATCACATATGATTCTTACTAATCATATATAATTTTGTAAAAATCATATATGATTCGTAAAAATCATATCTGATTATGATTCGTAAGAATCAGATATGATTTTTACAAATCATATATGATTTTTCTGGGCGGAAATTTTGAAACAAAAAAGAAAAAGAAAAAAGTTCATCGAAAAAAAATTCGTCGAAAAGTATATAACAATGCATGTCTATAGAAAGATAATTTAATACTCGTCGCGATGGCATTTTTATTCGCGTAACGATTTACGGTTTGCGAGATATTTAATTTTTTTAAAAAGGGGGAAAGTTTATTTTTTTTATTTTGATAAAAAAAATGACTGGCAAAGATTGTTTGATTGGTTCTATGGTAAATATTGGTTCTACACGGATCTTTTGGCCATCTAGATATAGGTCTTAAGTAGTTCCTCACCAAATTTTATAATTTTTGTAATTTTTTTACTATTTTTACCATTTTTCACCAAATAATGCTTAGGATGAAAAGAGTTCCTGCCTTGCCTAGTGAGACCTAAGTCGAGCCCCTCTCGGGTTGTGTTCTCTTGAGAGTTTTGCATTAGTATTTCATTATGAACATCGTTGTGGTATGCGGATTTATTGTATGCTTGTACCGGGTTGTGGGATTTAAATGACTTATGACTATGTTTATCGTGGTAGTAACTCACCATGACACAAGTCTCCACTTGTGTCGGGCGTCATCATGACATTTTGTGTGGATTTTCATTTAGTGAATTCTCTATTGTATTATGTCAATATGTTATGACGATTCCGTCCGTCACACTCCACATTTCCGCCTTAGACGGGGTGTGACATACATAAAAAGTCAATTAGCGAGGCCGAGTAGACAAAATGGCCACTTTAGTGACGGCCCAAATTTATACTTGGTCAAATTTTCAAGATTTTCAAGATTTTCTAGTGGTGACACCTCTACGATGTTGTCGCCATTTAGTAATGAGGGTCTCAGGGTTATGTTGAACTTGTGATGACACCCCTGAGACATCGACTCTTTTATTATGCCGTTTAAAAACAACTCGTGACTCTATCATGATAAGACCAAACGCCATGGAAGATGGAAACCCTAGCCGTCATAAGAAACCTATTTGACTAGCGACGTTGTCGCCAAAAGGGCTGATGTCATCGCCAGGCTACGGTTTTCATATTTTACAAGCGCATCCAGGAGTCAGGGATATAGGATGAAACATTATTAGTGTTTCTAGGCCTTTCTAACATTATATTTTTGTTCTTATCAAGTGTAAATATCATGTGATCATCCGATGACACTTGTTTATCAATTCAATAATATTCTTGATTAATTATGTCCTCTATCTCAATTTTTTCATGTTCATTTGTGTTATCTCGTTAACATGCTAGGCTAAAATTATTAGTGAATACATAGGAGTATAGGACGCATGAGACTATGATTAAGATAAATTAACAACTAGTGACAACTAAATTTTTACAAGTGCGTGGTAAAGCTACAACACTATTAAGTAACTTAACTGTCACAAAATTAGATGCTAGAAGGATACTAGCTGCTTCAAGAACAACAGTAATTGAATGAGAACATATCCTTTTCGGGGCAACTTAAGTGATGTTGTTAACATCTAAAATCCTACCCTAACCGAAGTTTCTCATTAGCTTTTCATTATAGTTTATAATGCAGTTTGTTGTTTTAAGAAAATAAAAAGTAATTGCCAAGTGCATCATGTATAGATTTGAGTAGAGTCATCTGGCTCATATGAAAAGGAGCTTAGCAAGAGGTAAAATGTTTTGTGAACTTATCAATAATCACCTTCCAGTTAAAACTCTTTTTCGTGTTGTCTTTAAGGGGTATTACAAGGTATTGCAGCTTGGTAAGAGAGAGTCATGTTGGGCTAACAAGTTAGTGCCGACAATAAAAGCCCAACACCAAATATTTATTTTTCAAAAAGACAAGAAGCGATTGTGAAGTGATGACGTATAGTCTACACCGGGTCATGAACCCGTTTGGTAAACAATACCCACACACAAGCCCACTACACGTGGGCCAGTTTCATACTAATTGGACTACCAATTAGACGGCTTTGGCACACGAGGCCCAAGCCCAATGATTATTTAGGAATGTGAATAAATGATATCTCCTAATCATAGGATGTATATCAAATACCCGCGATACGCGGGACATACCAAGGTTTGCGGAACACGAAACCAACAAGGATTCGTGTCTATATATAGAGGGCATTATGACTCTCACAAAGGTACGACTTACAAACCCTAAATCCTCAAAACCCTAAAACACGATTACTTACTCTCACGCCGGAGGATAATCGGGGGAGACAATCCCTCGATAAGCCTAACGGTGTCTGTTGCTTTCTTAGTGCGCAGGTCTCAAGCAATATCAACCAATTGATACGAGGAAAGGAACCCAAACAAGGAACGCCCAACTTTTGTATCAACAAGTGGCGCCATCCGTGGGACCCAACACTAAAGACTAGAATGACGAAACACAAAAATTCATCCAAGGGAACTCCGCAATTGGATAAGACGCGTGGTGACCCTCCAAGGAGGAACTACCCTGATGCGCCTCCTAGGCAAAACACTGGGACAACCAGTGCGCCTGGTCGCCAGGAAGTAGAAACCACCACGATTCTCCCAACGGTAGAAGTACCCTCTGCAACCGCTCAGACTACTACGGTAGTCCCAAACATTGAGGATCTCCAGCGCACTCTCTTTACTACCCCCCACCAAGTAGTAACTGCTGTGGACAACACAGTACCACCAAACGCGCCTGATCGCGAGAGGAGGCTCAACTTGGAAGATGATATTCCTGCGCTGGAGGAAAATGCTCAAGAAACAATGTTAAAAAATCTTGTATCACAAAATTTTGAGACATTAAACAAACTCCTACAAGAGGAGGCCAGGAGAAGGTTAAGGAGTCGGCTCGACTACTAACGGAACTTGTATGTTTGTTAAAACCTCTCTTATGAATTCCAGGAAATCTGTAGAAAAATCATTCCACAAGCATTATATCTTACTTGCTTTCTAGGTATACACCACGATTCTCCCAACGGTAGAAGTACCCTCTGCAACCGCTCAGACTACTACGGTAGTCCCAAACATTGAGGATCTCCAGCGCACTCTCTTTACTACCCCCCACCAAGTAGTAACTGCTGTGGACAACACAGTACCACCAAACGCGCCTGATCGCGAGAGGAGGCTCAACTTGGAAGATGATATTCGTGCGCTGGAGGAAAATGCTCAAGAAACAATGTTAAAAAATCTTGTATCACAAAATTTTGA